>JAODFY010063589.1:0-12217 GCA_027580055.1 Paracaudina chilensis | reverse complement strand
TGCCGGTCGGCAAGCACTAGTGGCGGTTACGCCCGACCGGCGCCGACCGGCGTGGCTACAACACTGTATATATATATATATAGAGAGAGAGAGAGAAAGCATGGGGAACCGTTTCCCTATCAATGGCCATTTGTCATTTATTACATCGTTCGCGGGCCATAGAAATTATCAACTTGCAACTACCAAACTGATGAGGGTCATTCGGCGAAGCATCACCATATATACTGCATGTTATGTTTTGTATAGTGTGTGTATACCCAAATTATAGTAGAATTATTACACATCTACGTCGATATCAGAAACCGAAAATGAAATTGCATTTAATAATTATATATAGTTTGGACTAATCCTGATCTAGGGGGTTAATCCAAACTGATCACGTTATGGACGAAAGTTATAATATTTAATCGATCTCTTGGCGTCTCTTATTAATTGTAGTTCCTTGTAAAAACAAAGTAAGCGGAAGCTAGCCAATTGCTATACTACACCCTTATAAACAGTATAATAAATTTGTAATATAGTATAATTTATAAACAATTGGTATAAAAATTGCCAAATTACACAATATTTGGTTTTTTAAACTGTGGTATCTATCTATCGATCTATCGATCTATCCATCCATCCATCCAGTTTCATTATCCAAACGTTCGTAAGCCAATAAACCCAAAGGAACGATACATAATAATGGTAACCTAATAGGGAAGCTTTCAAATAAACCTCGGAACCTCTATTGCGGTAACATTTGATGTTAACCGCGACTCGTGTCTGATGTACAATTGAAAACGAACGATTCCACTTGATACATACTAAATACCGCATGCAGACGAGAAAAGAGAAATAAGAGAGCGCCACGTGACAGAAATGAAAATATATCTAGAAAACTTACGTGCATTTCAAGGTGCAGCTAGATCAAGCACACACAGAGTAACACACAATTGGCCAGCTTAATTAAGCAGGCTATAATTACAACATATTAATTAAATTAATTATAGTTATTCGCGTATAAGTGGTCGTCGTTTAACGTAAATGTATTATATCAATTATTAAGAAGCTATACTATAGTATATACAGATAATGAATGCTAATGAGTGCAATAATTGAAACTATTTTATGTGTTGAAATATTGAACGTTCCATTTAACGAGGCGAAGCCGAGTTGAATGGAACAAGTTCAATCTTTCAAGGAATTGCACGAATGAAAAACATCCATTATCTGTGGTATATAACACCTTTTGGATCATATGAAGGATAGGTACAATGCTATTAATACAGTACTAGCTATATACAATACGTAGCGTGACTAGGCCTCCCGTATACATTGTTCTGCTCTATGCAAGTGTAATCAAACGTTTAATAGACTCGGAACACGAACTGAATAATCTGTGCGTCATACCAATCTGATATTCCATCATGATAAACGGAAATAAGGTTTTACTTTGATATAGAATATTATCACTTCTGTTTCTCTATTCCAAATTACTCAGATAAATGGTCTATTTAATGAGAATATTAATAGCCGGAGATCGAAAGTGTTCAGCTGTGAAAGTTTCAAATTATATATGCAATAAAAACTTAATTGAGTTAATCACATGACATTTTGAGTTTGTTACATTCATTTGTTACATTCAGTTAACTATACACATTATCTGATTATAAGGTAAACGTGAGCTTAGCCGATAAGTCACTTGAATGTGTACAGGCATAGTATACTGTTTAACCTTACACCCACTTTACACTTTGTAGTGAACAATCAGTATCACGAAACAATTGGTAACTTAAGCGTATTATTATAAGTATGCTATACTTATTTAGTCCAACACGCCAATTCGAAAATGTTTAATTTAAATCTCTAAGTTTTAAATATTTAAGGGTGGAAGAACACCCATACATCAAAAAATAGTTTTAGTTAAAGAAAACCCGATCGTCTCCAAACCCAATACTGGTGCCTCCGAACGCCGCCGAAATATTAACGTCACTTCCGCTTTTATGTTTTTACCAACTGAATATTTGGTCTCGTCATCGATGGGCCTATAGTAGTAGTACTAGTGTTATTGATTGCATATATGCAATAAGGGCACAATCATCTATTAGGAAACTGTAGTTTACGTAACGTTCATTGGACGACCTATTACCTTTAATATGTACACTTTAATGTGTACAGATATGGAATAATGTGTACCGTTAACTTTGTGAGCTATAGTTCAGTCTTGAAAGATACGAATACTCTTAATCGTACTTACCGTACTGCATTGTACTGTACGGTGTTGTATAAAACAAATAATGAATATTTTTAATTAATATTGCAATAGTACAAATATTCCATTCAACCAGGCGCATTGTCAATTTTTCAAGGATGGTTGCTAAGAGTGAAAAAGGAAGTTTTTGTTACGAACTGAGAAAAAGTGAAATGTTTTGGTAATTTTTGGTCAGTTTAATTGGTAAGAATATCACATTTACATGGATGGTTCCTTGTGGTAAAGCCTAAAAAAACGTGGTATGGTTAATGCTTGGCTTAAAAATACAATGTTGACAATCTATGGTTAAAATTTATGGTTAAAAGCAATAAAACAATTTGAGAATAATGAATGAAATAAGATCTTAATTAGTCTCTTTAGCCTAAATTCTCTCTAATGAATATTACGATTGGCAAAAATGATCAGAGTATAGTTGCGTTTTGTAACAAACTATGGACTGAATGATTACAATATCACATTTGGAAAAAGAGTGATATATTGATGCTTAAAGTGACAACATCTTTAATCGTTTGGAACCATACATAAAGAAACCGTATACCGAAGGACTTATACTTTCAGTTGAAAATGCAATTTTGTCTCACAAGTGGGGGGAAGATCTAAACTACTAATTTATACTACTGAGTATAACAATATAATATAAGGCGCAGATTAGTACATTTCAGTGCTGCAATCGCATGCTGTTTCGCATATAAATATAAGAAGGTATGTGACCGAATGCTTAGTCAATGTTGATCCAAACATGGTCTGGTCGGTCAGTAGAATGCTAAATGCTGAGTAGAAATTCGACCCGTGTGATTTTACTGTGTAAACGTATAAGCTCCTGTACTTTGAAGTTTCCTTCCTTGTCGTTGTCCTTTCCTAAAAGTCCATCTGTCTCTGATGTAGTATATCCACTCATATAGGTAATGTAATTGATTGATGGAACAATCAATGGCCATCTGCAAAGATATTACCTGTCCGGTCTTTTTTGTTTGTTCATTGCTTGCATCAATCATCTTTAAAAAGTTCTGTCATTCATGGTGTGAAGAAATTTGTTGGTAACACAGAGTGAGAATTTCAATCAGATTTGACAAAAAGTTCAATTTATAATGAATGATCCATAGCTTCCATTTTAGTGTAGTTCAAGTTAATAGTCGGGGTGATTTCTAGTGGTTTCACTATAACTTTCCTCTAACATCGTGTAAGCGTGTATGCGCTTTGGCTATACCGACCGGGAATAGTTTGGCTTATCCTCCCTTCAATATGTGCAATCATTCAAATATCTTTGAATACTTTGTTCAACAAATCTACCATATATTAAAGGGGGGGGGGGTTTGCATACCATGACCAATGTGATTTTTTTAATTGAAAACAAAAAATATGGAATCGATTGGTGAAAAAGGTATAAATTGGATTAGAGGCTGACTGCACATTGTTGTGGTATCACTTTACGTCGTCTTACGCGTGTTTCACACATGTAGTTTAATTCAATCTAAGGTAGATGATCTAATGAGTGACACATTGGTTGATGACAATGAGCGGGATCTACACATGTAGTTCAATGGGATCTAAGGTAATGGATCTAATGATTGACACACTGGTGGATGACAACGAGCGTGATCTACACATGCAGTTCAATCGAATCTAAGGTAGATGATCTAATGAGTGACACGCTGGTTGATGATGGAATCGATTGGTGAAAAGGTCTAAATTGGATTAGAGGCTGACTGCACATTGTTGTGGTATCACTTTACGTCATCTTAGGCGTGTTTCACACATGTAGTTCAATCGAATCTAAGGTAGATGATCTAATGAGTGTCACACTGGTTGGTGACAATGAGCGGGATCTACACATGTAGTTCAATGGAATCTAAGATAGTGGATCTAATGATTGACACACTGGTGGATGACAACGAGCGTGATCTACACATGCAGTTCAATCGAATCTAAAGAAGATGATCTAATGAGTGACACACTGGTTGATGACAATGAGCGGGATCTACACATGTAGTTCAATGGGATCTAAGGTAGATGATCTAATGAGTGACACACTGGTTAATGACAATGAGCGAGATCTACACATGTAGTTCAATCGAATCTAAGGTAGATGATCTTATGAGTGACACACTGGTTGATGATGGAATCGATTGGTGAAAAAGGTCTAAATTGGATTAGAGGCTGTCTGCACATTGTTGTGGTATCACTTTACGTCGTCTTACGCGTGTTCACACATGTAGTTTAATCGAATCTAAGGTAGATGATATAATGAGTGACACACTGGTTGATGACAATGAGCGGGATCTACACATGTAGTTCAATGGAATCTAAGGTAGATGAACTAATGAGGGACACACTGGTTGATGACAACGAGCGGGATCTACACATGCAGTTCAATGGAATCTAAGGTAGATGATCTAATGATTGACACACTGGTGGATGACAAAGAGCGTGATCTACACATGCAGTTCAATCGAATCTAAGGTAGATGATCTAATGAGTAACACACTGGTTGATGACAATGAGCGGGATCTACACATGTGGTTCAATCGAAATTAAGATAGTGGATCTAATGATTGACACACTGGTTGATGACAATGAGCGTGATATACACATGTAGTTCAATCGAAGCTAAGGTAGATGTTCTAATGAGTGACGCACTGGTTGATGACAATGAGTGTGATCTACACTTGCAGTTCAATCGAATCTAAGGTAGTGGATCTAATGATTGACACACTGGTGGATGATAATGAGCGGGATCTACACATGCAGTTCAATCGAAATTAAGGTAGTGGATCTAATGATTGCTACACTGGTTGATGACAATGAGCGAGATTTACACATGCAGTTCAGGTATATAACCAACGACCTTCAAATTTATGCTGATTTGTATATGCAGTAATCAGTTAATTTTGTACATGCAAACAGTTATTAAAGCAGGTCCTCTGATCCCACTGTGCTAGATCTACACCTAGAGTTCAATCAAATCTGACAAAATGGTAGTTCGATCTAAGGAGTGACAGAGGCGTATACATTCATCACCATTAGTAAATTGCACAGGCAACCAATAATGAATATACGGGGAAACTGTTTCTCTAAAAGTATTTAAGCTTGTTAGTGCCAACGCACTGCTTTTCTTTATCAACTCCAAGGGATGTATTAAAGTAAAATTAGTATTTCGCACCATTAATCAATCGTTATCAACGTGAGCCTGCTGGTGGAAGGTTTTTACGCTGACGAGTTTTTAGAATTGATGCATGAAAAAGGCATAGATTGGATTAGATTTGATTCGATTTGGTTGGCTGCGAATAGTTGCGATTTCAAATTCCCTAAGCTTATACACCTATTGAGATTCATTAAGTTATTCGAGGTCGGTCTATATCTGTAGTACAATGATATAGGAAACTGGTTTTGTTCGACTTGGGTCTCTGCCAGAAATGACAATTTATATATTTTTTTAGACTTAATATGTCCCTGAGTATTCTAAAAGTCTTCCCAACTGGCGAAGGTATTAGTTATTAAGCATGTGGCTTCATCCAAACATGACTTTCACGGGGAGGGTGGCAATCGAGGACACAGCTGTGGGTCGAGTTCTGCGAAAAAGTTCGATCGTACAGTTATGGTCTAATGTCTTCGCAAATACGGCGATTTAAGATGTGAAAGACTTTCAATTTTAACTAACAAGGGAAACAAATGGCAAAATTTCCTTTTGATGAAAGAAGGGTAATTCTCAGATCCTGAAGCCGATATCATTCCGGCTTTGGAAGATTGCTTTGGATTTCGATTTCGTTTTGATGTTTGGTTGATTGTTTGGTCCATAACCGCATTGTCTTATAGGAGAAGTTATGCTTGAAGTTCCGATAAATCCCGCAAATGTATCCAATATAATTGCAATTAATTCCAAGACTATTATTTTGAAGGTGTTACAGTTGTATCTTTCAAGTAACGTTTCAAGATTCCGATATATCGAAGTAATCCAAACCTTGACCGGATCATTATCACTATTGTTATTCTTTAATATTGCTTATACACAGGACGGCGGGGTCGCGGTTCGCTAGGTAGATCATCTTATAGTTTGCGTGCGATCACATTTCGGTGTGCGTGATATACCATCTTACAACTCACGTCGTGGTTACGGTTCGCGTGGAGAATCAGCTTTCGGTTCGCTTGCTATATCACCTTACGTTTTGCGTGGAGGATCACCTTATGGTTAGCGTACTAGATACCTTTGAAAGTATAATGTAGGAACAAAATCTATATACAAGCTATTTCTGCTTTTACCGACGTGGCGATGCATGTCAAATTAAAAGTCGATAGAAGTTAATGATCGAAAAGTTACTTTGCTTACTTTCAGTTTATACAAGAAGGTCATTTGGGGGGAACCGACATTTTTCGTGCTTTCGTTACCTCCGTTCGAAATTTTCTTCACCAATTAAACAAGATATCACTGTAGTTATTGGTTTGGAACATTACAAACGTCGATGTCGTAATTAAATGGGCAAAGTGAGATTGTTCAGGCAAACATTTTTATAACCTCACCCACTTAGTTAGTATGCTTGAAAAAATACCCAATCCAAAGTTTACTATGACAGAATGATTAATTTAGCGAGACTTGTATAAAAATGTGTTTTTATATAAGCCTCTTATGCAAAATAAAGTTTATATTAAACACTGATTCATACTCCAAGTTATATTGAGCAGAACAGCTACACGCTACTTCCGTTTTCTTTATCACGGTCGGTTTTACTTCTCAATGCGCATTGACCTCGCCACGGCGCTTTAGTGTTTACGATATTTAGCATTCCAAGCTACATTTAGCAGGAGATATACACGCCATTTCCGTTTTCTTTAACATGGTCAGTTTTACTCTCGTTTAAAATACCGTGTAGTTATATTTTTCTTTGAAGGCGTACGACTAACTAAAACAACGCCTGCGCTCTTACCACTAACAATATCGGAGCAAATCATGGGCTTTCCTGCCATTTACGTAATATACAACGCGGCCTAAAGATACATGCATACTGGATTTAGTTATTGACTCTGGGCTTAGTTTAGGAAGAAAATGAGGAGAAGATTAATTTTGGAAACACATGTGGAAAACTTCTTTTTTTTTATTTTGGGACACAGATCCATGCCAATAATGGGATATGTGGCGCCACCTACACCCTCGAACGACAATAGCACAATGTTTTATTGCGCGTCATCTAGAACATTGACACCGAGTAAGGTTCATAAAAACGTCACGACACCATTTATAATCGGAATACAATTTTTTTCTTGTGATTTTCTTGAAATTTCCACTCTAGAAAAAAATTTATATTAACGACTTTGACTCATCGTGATGCGTTTTAATTATTCAACTTTGAACACCATGCAAGAAAACTACAATGCGCTTCAATCAATGAATATGTGAATTGTTTTGTACATCGTTTACTTTAACCTAAGGATTAAGTTAAACCGTTTCCAAATAGAATGCTAATGCATCGAATATAATGAATTTATAAACATCCTTACACATGGGGGAATTTATAATCTTTTTGTATTGAATAAACTGACGTTTTAACAAATTCTAAGACATTACGGCGTGTCACTATCCCCCAACCCCTTGGGTATTTTTGTCACCAAATTGTTCATCATATACAGCAGCCTATCAGCAATGTTAATTGTAGATGGGGTCATTATAATTACAATGCCTATTAGCTTTGCACATTGCAGATTGTTCCATTTGACTATTAAGAACACGATTGGATTCGTTCGCGTGTAACCTTATAATGTATCTTGCGCCTACAGCGGAAAGATTTAAAAACACCGATTTCCCTTCAATGAATCCATTTAGCAAGAGTCATAGACCAACATGGTAGACGTGGGGGAGAATGAGAGAGGGAGAGAGAGTGAATTGAAATATATCGACAAATCGACAAATGGAGCCTAGGGAATACTTTAGTTGATTCCTTCAACCCTGATGGATCGTTAAAAGTGTCCCTTGAAAACAAACACGTAAACGAAAACATTGATGGAACAGAAAGGAGAAAACGAAGAGAATAACGCATGTGTAATCAGGCGAAGGAATATCTAAAAGCGCGGATACAGAAAAAAAGAGAAAATCTAGGCTAATGACAAATTTAAGAGTCAGTATGCATCTAACAACCGACGGAAGGAGATTGCTACCTCTGATGGAATATATTATATTAATGACGCCCGACCAATGACATCGCTGCCCTGACAGAGGCTAATAGATCAAATGATGAGATAAGACCATCCTTGGCCTGTTTTCTCATTTTTTCTGCTTTTATACATTCGTGGGTGAGAGTAACGCATAAACCTCCGTACACTTCTACCAATTTTCAGGGGAATATCAAAGACTTTTAACGGTCCAAAAAGCGCCACCCACTCGAATTGAATATCATTCGACCTGATCTGAAATGAACTGAAAAAGGGATATACGTTAAATATCTGGAATAATCACAATGTAGATCATAGGCAAGGCACACTTGTAACTATTCGACGGCAAAACTGAACGTATTTAAATAAACATAATATGCTGTAAATGCGCAAGCAGCATGTATTATCCCTTATCTGAAAGCTGCCGAATGGCTAATATTATGTCTTTATCGGTTGAACGGTTCAGGTACGATTCATACGAATGCATTTGCCCATATCCTCTCTATAACCCTCCATGGTATAGATACACACTTATTTGCGACAGATACTGCGAGTCAAAGCACGCTACAAACCTCGCTTTTTGTAGTTAAGAATATTGATCTAATTTGAAATTTGGAAGTGAGCAAAGAGTCACAAATGCCTATTCTGAATAGCAGGATTAATAAAAAATAACGTACATTTTGGAGGTCTGAAGCGGGTCTGGAAATATTTTGTCATTTCTGGAAACCCGCCCGAAAAAACGGATTTTGTACGTTTTCACCCCTTTCCAGAAATGACAAAGTATTTCCCATTGCGTTAAAGTGTTCTGTGGTGTACGTTTTGGGCGGAATAATATATAACTAAGTTCCCTGGATTATATTCAGGCTGTCCTAGACGACATTATACGGAAAGTTCAAACAGTTCACACGTTTTTAAGCGTTTCATTAGTAATTTTATCCAAACAAGAACATCTAAACGATTTCATCCGGAAATTTCAAACAGTTTGAACGTTTTCTAGCGTTTCATTAGTAATTTTATCCAAACAAAAACATCTAAACGATTTCCGTGACGAAACTGCCTCAAATACATCAAAACCTTCAAATCAAGCCGACACTATATAAGTAGTACTTTGAATTTGTCCTGTAGCCATGGATTATACGTAAAAACCGTCGGTAACAAAAATGTTCATTGACCAATGGGAAGCCGTTTTAACCAGAACAAGGCCAATTCACTAGTACCAAACATAAGGTGACATATTTTTTTAATATGCCTACAGGTAAATTACAATCCATTCTGAATATTAAGTATAGGTAGGTTTAAGAAGAACTTATTATTACTTGTATTACGTCAACATTACGAAGTAGCATAGTGACGAGCGGCACTTGTCGGACCTACTGCAGAAAACAGGTCAGTAACGGGTCTGGAAGTATCTTGCCATTTCTGGAAATGCTCCCGAAAAGACGGATCTTGCACGTTATTCAAAGTTCTCCAGAAATGACATAGTACACAGTGACGAGACGCGCATAGTGAAACAAGATGCATACTGTTATATCTATCGTTGTATTACAAACAGAACGTATCACTATTACGTACTATTTGTATGTAGAAGGAATTTAGTGGCGTCCCGTGACAATCCCCGTTTGTAGGTCTGCATTTATAACTTTCTTGACATTCCCGCCAAGAGATGCCCGTCGATCGGCCTCGTACCAAGATGTATATCACGCTACCATTTCAATTACTGACCCGTTTTGCCTCGACGTATTACCTCGATGCACACCATTTATTGTAAAACACACGCAAATCACACGGACATTGGTTGTTTTAATATGGTGTTAGGTTAATTTAACAAATGCCGACACTCACAATCCCTACGTATTTCATTGGTTAGATTATGAACTCAAAAGCACTACCAGACGCATGATAACAATAATCGATTCATGAAAAAAAATGACCCGATTTAGCGAGACTTAGCAATGAAAAATCAATGTGGATATCGTTCTCGATTGGCGAAATACACCACAGCACATATTTACGACATATAACGCTTAAGGGAGCTCTCGCATTGATCTCAATCATTTAGAACAACCTCTAAATATAGTTTTCCCAAAGAGGATAAATAAATTCTCTAAACTAATCTCAGGAGTTAGTGCGGTTGATGAGAGAGAGAGAGATGTGATCAAAATATGACTTTCTTGCATACGTAGGTGACAGATTGAACAGCTTAAAGCTACGGAAAAAATATACATTTGATCTCCGTTGTACGAGTTGAAGAGTGGCTTAACAATTAGCCCACTCTCATGTGGATTATCACATGTAATAGGAGGACCAGATATACTATTTATATGAGTCCATTATGGTTAAAATGATACGATTGGTTGTTTACCCTCCACATATGGCACCAATTGGACTTAAAACTATATAATGGGGGAGATGCCAAACAAACATGGCGGATTGTGCTTTCATGGAGGCCAAATAGCGGGGGAAATTTGATTAGCTCAGCCCGTTTGGCAGTGTGCATCCTACAGTGAATGTAGAGAGGAACGATTGAAGTGTGTAGTATAACGTTCAGTGACTAACGTTAGGCTTAGACTAGCCATATGTCATTATCTGATACATCACAAAAACATCACAAATCAGATTACGGTGTTCTTTTTGGCAGGGTGAATTTATTAATAATATTAATATATAATTTTAATTAATTATAAGGACCATGTTGCGAATCTGGTACATCATTTTGGAGTGTGATTACACCTGGGATTTTTCCTTTATATACGACCTTTCAGTATCGCCAAGCAATCAATTGTGTTAATAGCCTATCTAAAATATATCATCGTATGAAGATCACAGGAAAGTTTGAAAAACAAATTAAAAGTCCATGCAGACAAACTTTCTCAAAATATTTCTCCAAAATATTGTCAATGGTTCCTATTTTTTGTCAGGCTAGAAAAGCTAAACGTTCTTGCTTGGTTTTCATTACGACATGTCAAAGAGACATGGAAATGTTTGAGAAACAAAAAAACAACAATGACAGTCATCCAATTCTTTATTCCATTACAATTTTATTTCGATTATGTGTATCACATTATTCCGCAAGTTGCGATGATGCGTAGACAGCCTTCTTTGATTCTGGTAGTCATGCCTGCGGGTCGGGAACAATCTTACCATAACCACACCTAGGTAGAATTGCCAATTCGATAGCATCAATTCATTCCGATTATTGCTTGATGCGGAATTTTATTACAATGTTAATAACTTAATATATATATAGCAAAAACCTCAAGCAGAAATCCCATGCTTTTCCATTCGTCATAGTAATGTTCCTTTGGATATATAAAACTATCGAGAAGTGATGAAACCCAAATCCATGTTTATGACTATTCAAGGTCAATAGCTTTAGGTTCAGCTCATTAGATACCCGGTATGTATGGAAACTTTGACTGAATGTTTGTTAATAAAAAAAACTGAAATGAGATATTACCACTTATTAAGTCCCATTTTATAAATAGTTATTTTAGTAGATAAAAATTATCTATTTCAGCACGTTTTTCTGCAAGTTGTTATTATAGGTATTCGATTTGGCAGAAAGGAATTCAACTGATCAGAACTGTCAGAACTGTAACATGTTTGGGACTATCTTATCATTTCTGGAAATGCGCCCGAAAAAGCGTAATTTTTACGTTTTACATACTATACAATAACCATCACACAAGGCGGTTTTTTCTGCCATACCAACAAACGAAGGTTGATTACACACCACGAACTTGATTGATTTTTCTTGTGGTTGTATAATGAATCACATCGTCCCTCTTTAACCCTCATCACACTGAATCCCGCAAGATGAGACTC
>JAODFY010063478.1:0-12218 GCA_027580055.1 Paracaudina chilensis | reverse complement strand
ACGTGGGTTCAAGGGGCACAGAGCACATTAAACTGACCACTATATTCAGAAAAGGGAGCTTTGGTTGTAAACACCACGGTAGCAATTAGGTTGAAATGAAATAGTGAATATTTTATGTAAGAGCCATGTAGTTGTAACCATTTATTATATGCATTTAATATTAAAACCAAGGTCTGAACTTTCACATTACAGTACATTTTCAAACCGTGTGTAATATCAAATTCAAACCGGGCGCACTGTCCAGTTGAAATGTGCTGGCTAGAACCCTGCTATCATTATAAACTTGAAAACCATTGTACAATGTAGAAGATTTTTCCCCTGCATGTTACTGTACATAATCAACATGCAAAGTTGTTTTTTTATTTATACCATATTTGAAATGAAATGAATTATACCGTAAATATACAGGTAAAATAAATTTCTATGATTCTTCTACTTGTCCGCCGACAATTGCGTTATTCACAATGGTAGCGCCTGGCCTTATGGTAAGCTCTGCGCTAATTACAATCTATCGTATTGTATGGTGGTCGGGTGGATATACCTAATTTCGCGAACGATATCATTAGGCTTTGTAATATTTTTTATTGTAATAGTTAGTCTATCGTTAAGTGTGTGAAACTGGGTGTCGCCATCATATATAGGCTACTATGGAACATTCGGCGTGTATCTCCTCGACTTGGAAATTGAATAAACTATCAGAAATTTCAACAAAGCCAAGGGAGAAATTTACTGAAAAATAGAGCTGAAATTCATTTTATGGAGATGAAAAAAATAGTTTCCTAGTGTGAAGTTATTTTTCAAAACAGGTGGTAAAGTTAGTGAATCCACGACATAAATTTTGAAAGTTACGACGAACTTTTCTAGTCGGTCGTAAAAAAAAAGTTACGACCGTTTTTCTTACAAAACGCGAACCCGGATGGGGAGGTCTGTCGTCTGTGAAATTGACTTTGAGGACAGATTGGCTTGTATACAGGTCTTTAATAATAGAATAGTTTTTTATTTTAAAAAAAAAAAAGAGGAAAAAATGTACACTCAGTGGTGAAAGTCCCATTGCAATATCATGATTGTTGAGATATTGATACAATTATCATGTGTTGTTCAGCAGTTGTTATGTGGATATTTTAATTCTTTAGATCTATTTCAAGAAAAAAATCACTAATTAAATTATAAAGGTAACAAAAGTTTCTAGATTCAATGTGCAATTGAAATGTCACAAATGTTGCCAGATTCTAAAATGAATTTGAAAATGTGAACTGATTTAAGACAACCATATGTGCAATAGATCTTACACCACTGCGTGTAGTTTTCAGAAAGTTTCTATTTTTCTTGTGGACTAAGTCTTTTAAGAATATATCTTAAAGGCCAGATCTAAATGTACAAATCCTTCCAGGCTCTAATTTGGCAGGGGTTTAATACTATCCCTCTGTGGCCCGCAGAGTTCCCACACTTTCTGTGAGGTAAAATTTCCCGACTTTCCTTACCTAATTACTGAATTTCACTAGCAGATTCATGGTTATTGATCTGTCCTGGGGAGGTGTCTAAGGGGAGGGGTCTCCTTTTTTGTATAATTTAGGGTGCTTAGATGCAAAATGGTGCCACATTTTGTAAAAGAATTGTCCATTTGTTGAAAGAAAAAATATTGATTTTTTTTACACATCTTAGGCAGCAGGGTGGCCATGGTCCCTGTTGCCCCCCCCCCCAGGGGCATAGCTAGAACACTTTGTGTAGGGGGTGTGAGATCCATTTTGCTGAATACCAAAAATGATATTATGCAATAACAACTATTTCAGTGGAGTGCCAACATAATAAGTTGACTCGTAATGTGGGAAGAAATCTGTTGATGAAAATGCCCCTTAGATTGTTGGAAATGGCACTTCCAGTATTTCCCAGACCATGCAGGTTGCATCTTGGTTGTCACCAGTCACCACATGTGCAGCAAAACAAAGAAAATATTGGGGGCGGGGCTGAGCATTCCAGACGTCTTTCTCCTGAAAGGTAACTTGACACTAAGCAAATCGCCACCATTGGTAATTGGCATGTAACGGCCAAGAAAATTTTGCTAAATATACCTCCTAGATTGCTGGAAATCTAATTTTGAGTTCGCATGACTTAAAAATTTAATTCGTAGTTTAGTTTGATAATGTACGAGTTCCATTCTGTAAAATCAGGACTTTACGATGAGCTTTATCCATCATTTCAAAGTTAATTACATGTAATCCTTTGTTGTTGAGTATAGAAATCCACAACAATAATAATCATCTAATAATTAAGGCATATCCTAAATGTATTTTTTTTGGCCAAAATCACATCACATGACAAGTCAAGCAGAAAGGAACACCACCACAAGCGAAGCCCGTCTGTTCGTGATTCACGGGTGATGCTAGGTTTGGCCGACCGCGGGGGGATAGCTGCCATACCGGGGGCCATCAATTTACATTGTTTTACCAGGACCACATTTTTTAACAATGTAGGTGTGGCACCATGTATATTAATGTAGGCCTATAATTAGTACTGTCCAAAAAAGTAAAACACTTCTTTTTGGGGGGAAATTATAGGTATTTCAAGACATATATACTGTACTGTGCTGGTCATCAGTGACCGTAGTCTGATGCAAAAGAAATGCACAGGTGGAATCGTCATTGCACTCAAAATGCGCGAAACATTTTGGTCTTCAGGAAGCTGGATCAACATTGGACCTATCAGGGACCGAGTTTTTGATGGCATAACTAAATAAGTTTGCTCTTTCGGGAGGCTGGCACAAGTTTTCGGGGAGAGTTTCAGAGGGGATAATTAGCCAGGAGATTAATGAGGAGATTAAAAATGATCATAATGACAGTAAAAAAAATACACAATTTATTTTGCTCCAGTGCTCCCTGCTATTTGGGGCTAAAAACAACAAATTTTGCACAAATAACATCCAAAGACAATACCAGCCGAAAGAAATAGCACTACACAATCATGCGGGAAGAAAATCACAATGTTTTCTCTGATTTGGGTGCTGTAAACCCAGCGCAAGTTACATGTAAACATAATACACATGTATGATAAATATTTGGGGGGATAAACATATCTTTAGCTCCATCACTTTTTCAGTTGAAGGTGCTGAGCCCCCATGTGGCCCCCCTCAAGTTCCGCCGCCTCTGGATCACCACCTTCCAAGAGGCCGCATCTTGACACTTACAAGTAGCTTGTCCCTCAACGCTGCAATGCATGTGCTCTTATAGACTAGTGTTTATAACGTTTACTGTGTTTAAGGTTTTTTTTTTCAGGGCACGTTTTCAGTCCAAGTTTTCAGTCTGAAAATAAAATACACATTTTCAGACCTTAAAACAAGTTTTCAGTCCGACACGTTTTCAGTCCCAAAATAAAATACAAGTTCTCAGTCTGAAAATAAGATACACATATATACTGTACATATATCATATATATTATATTATTATGATATTTATATAAAAACATATAAATATATATATATGACAGTACCTCACACTATATAATACCTAATTATATCCACAGAGTTTGTGACGAAAGCATTTCCATTTTCATGGGCCCGTAAACTTCTATAATAACATGTGTTTGAATGTTTGTGCCCCTTGTACTGTTGTTACGCTGCATTTTGTAACAAACGGCGCATTTTGTAACAATAATGCCTTTTATAACAAAATCGCCCGTTTAAAAAAAATAACATGTTTTGTAATAAAAATCGTCACATTTTGTAACAAAAAATTTAATGTTTTGTAACAAAAATCACCACATTTTGTAACCAACAAGAGCAGAGGGTTATGTGATTCCTTGCCTTTGATATTTAAACCATCAGATATAAGTGAAAGATCAATTAAGTATTTCTCAAAATTATAGGGACCATAATCACCATATACTCATTACGACTAACATATATGCCTAATATGAACTCAGTTAAAGTTTCCTTTGATAAGTTACAATGTTTTCAGTATTTGTCCTCTGGTGACATCACATGACCTTTGACCCCTACTAAAAATAATAGGAAACTCACTCTGACTAACATATACATATACATGTATGCCAAATATGAGCCCAATTGATGTTTCCCTGGACAATTAGCAGTGTTTTTTTTTTTGAAAATGTGTATTTCATTTTCGGACTGAAAATTTGTATAAACGTGTATTTCATTTTCAGACTGAAAACGAGTAATTTGTATAAACGTGTATTTCATTTTCGGAACGGAAAATGTGTATTTCCTTTTCGGAGAAAACGTGTATTTCATTTTAGGACTGAAACTTGTCGGACTGACGGGTACACCCCTTTTATCATATTGAGCTTTTGATACCATAGTTGAAGATATTTCCAGTGAATAGCATTTTGAAAGTTGATTCATACCAACTTTCAACTTCTTTTCAATAGAAATTGTGTAGTGTACATCCATAACTTTCAAAGGTGTATATTCATAACTATACAAGTTTACTCATGCTGTATTGTCCAATGGGATATTCATGTGTTGAGATAATTTAGCAACCATTTAAAAAGAATCTTCATGCTTTGAGGCATATTTTTTGTGTTGTGATATTCCATGTCAACTGGAATATTTGTGCTCTTATAGACTTTATTAATAAGAGTGATTATGTTTATGGCATTTAACCCTTTCAACTATAGTCGACATCGCAGTAACCTCCGCAACGCGCCATAGGCGACCATAGTCGACATTTCTACACAGTGTCAGAATTCGTACTGTAGCATTCTAGAAGAGCGCCCCTGATGTTGCCAACTATTATATTCTGAAAGATCGAAAAATTTCCTTATAACAGTATATAGTATGATAGAGGGTGCTATTGGAATTTACACCGTATAATGCATTTATTGCATAGGCCGACTATAGTCGACATTTCTACAGTGTCAGAAATCGTACTGTAGCATTCTAAAAGAGCGCCCCGGATGTTGCCAACTATTATATTCTGCAAGATCGCAAAATTTCCTTTCCAACAGTATATAGTATGGTATAGGGTGCTTTTGGAATTTTCGGTGTAAAATCTACAATGCATTTATTTTAGCAAAAATAACAAAAAATTGGAGTTTATATATATTTTACATTTATTTCACCAAACAACATGCTACATGTTTGATTTTAGTACCAAAAGAAAGCTTATTCAATTTTGAACAAATCAGGTGTAGTTTATAAGTCTGTAAGGTTACATGATCATTCCACAAATGGCTTCCGAAAATAACAACATTGAAATATTAGACTTTCTAAAAAAAAAAACCGGCGCTGGGAGGAACACAGTGTAAAAAATAGCCGGCGCTGGGAGGCACACCGTGTAAAAAATAGCCGGCATTGAAAATAATTAGAATTAAATAAATTAATATTCTTAAGACTCTCCAAATGCATTCCAGGTCTCAATGAGTGAATTTAGATAGTTACTTTCTAGTTTACTGTTCTATGGTAAACAAGGAAACAAAATTTATTTTTTTTAATTTGCGTTGTACTTAAATATGTTCAAATTTATTCAATAATTCCTCTCTTAAGGAAATGTTGAACAAAATGTTAGCGTGTGTTAATGTTTTATCATGGTAATCCAATAATGACTGAATTTGGCTGTTACCTTCTTTACTGATCTATGCTAAACAAGGAAACAAATATATTGTTTAATTTACGTTGTACGTTGAATTAAAAATGTGTTCCAATTTATAAAATAATTAATCTCTTAAGGAAATGCTGAACAAAATGTTAGCGTGTGTTTATGTTTTGCCATGTTAATCCAATTATGTGCAACAAAAAGTCAAACCAACCATGTTCAAATATCACTTCTTTTTAACAACGACCGCATAAAGTTTTGATGTTGAATCGGTTGATGTACTTTTCCCAGGGACAGATACTGAACCACTCTCTTCGATGGGATCATTTTGCTCAGTCTTACTTTCAACCGTAGCCTATTCATTGGAGCAATCCACAACTCGGTCGACAGTCCCATTACTTTTATTCACATATTCGTAATCATTCAAAGTCATTTCATCGATGCTTCCGACTTTATCATTCACGGTAGCATATTCATTGTCAGTTTCTACCGTATTATATGTGACCGAGCGATCTGTTGAATTTCTCTTCTTTTGTCCTCGTTTGACCATGGCGTACTGAAGCACCGGGACCCCGAGGGAGGTTTCTGGTATTGCGATATTCGATATCTCGTTTTTCTCGACCACAATATTGCGATTTGCCTCACAGTAATCTTGTTCGTGTTTAATACCTTGAAGTATACACCACTCACCTTCCGTCGGACTTGCGGTTTTGTTTTCGACCATTTTGTAAGACGGTGTTGAAACGTCAGCAATGGTTGAATTAGTTATAGTAGCTCTAGGTACTGATTGAGAGGTTCGATCGAACTTGGAAGATAACAGATAGAAACACAATCCAGCAGCGGTCACAGACAAGAGACAACATACAATGGCAAGAGGAACCAATATGATAATAGGATTAGTCCCACCGACGCTACCTTCCTTGGTAAAACCGCCATGGCTCATTAATTTTGTACCTTCCGTTGTATTGGGTGTCGTGGTGAAGCCGTCATCGCTCATTATAATAGTGCCAGGTTTGCGAGACACATTAAGTGTAAAGGTCTGGTTGTAATTCACTGGATGACCTAAAATACATCTAATGCTGCACCGATGATGTTCGGCCATTATCACGATATTCATTCTTGATGTACCTATATAAAATCAGAAAATAAAACCACAATAAACTTTAAATCTCAGGACAAAGTGATAACATGAGGTACATGAAATGTGCTTGCGGAGACATCCCCCCAGTCACAATTCACAAGTAGTATGTAAAAGATACATTATGAGATGTTCTGCTTTATATTTTAACTAAATTATTTCGTGTATTTTTGTAATCAAATATACATTGTTGTCCGTGAAAACCAAATAGCTGCATTGAATTTAGTTTATTCAAATATTTTGATTACATTTTTATATTTGCTCCTTCTTGTAGTAGAATGGCTTTCGTTGCTTAACACACGTAAACACACCATATGATGATCATCACATTGTACACATTCAAAACATGCACGTAGAATACTTACTGTTAATTCCAAGACAAGTTGTTTTTAGGTTTGCCCCAGTTTGGCACTCCACCGTTAATCTCTCACCTTCTGTTACGTTGATATGACTCATATTTGATGAATGCATGTTGGTAATGTACACCTGTGCAATGAATAAATTAATCGATTATATTAGTTCTTCTGAACTCTATATTTCCCTAATATATGCTTATGTTAAGCACTTGTAATAATTAGGTAGCTTACCGGTATGTGTGCAATAAATAGCGTTGATTTGTTTTCATTGTTTGGGGAGCGGGCATGAACCCTCATTTAAATATTTACTATGTCAAAAAATCAATATGGGAGTCCTTGAATATTGGGGGCATGTTGACCGTATCCCTCCCCCACCGTTATCGCCGCCTCTGTCTGTGAGTATTCGTGTCCATTTTTTCTTGCTCTACCACGCCAAATGGTCTGGTCATTTAATGTTGTCATTTCACCCTTGCCAAGCCTTTTTCAACCACGATTTCTTCTTTCAAATTCCAATTTATGGTTTATGCATGTGGTTAGAATGGATGTTACTGTTAAAGTATGTGTGCCATGTTAGACTGTATCATATTTTTTTTACATTTGAATTGGCTGTATCAGTATAGGGAACTAGAACGGTTTAAATGGATAAAAATAGATTCGATATTTTAAAAGAATAATTACCATCCATAAGTTCCATGAGTTTAATTAAAAACAAACAAATGACTCTGTGTATCGAATTCCCTCTGTTTGCTGGAATGTATTTATTGACTAAGCCACCGTGAGCGCATAATTTGTGTTTAAAGACATTATACATATTAGCTATTAGCTATTGCTTGAACTTGGCTTATATATATATATATGTAGTAACTAAAATCGTAGGCAGGCCATATCGAAGGCTTAGATTTAAACACATTAAAATACTTTATAGACAGAAACATCGCAAAAAAGGAATAGTCCCTTTAAATTTGTGAACAGTATATACTATCGTTTGTGGTTAGAGCGTCCGCATATCAGCTGGGAGGTTTTACTACATGGCGTGGTGCTCAGGATAAGGGTAAGGAGTATATGCAACTTGCAACGCCCGGGAAGTGTCTTTTCCGACGATCTAGGAGTATATTTTTTACGATCGTGACAACCGATGGCGGCGCTCCGCTTAGATTAGTAGATTTTGCCCCACCCCGAGCCACCCCATCGCACACCATTGCCAAAATTTCTACGAACGCCAGTATGGTTTCTACGGACGCCAGTAGTGTCATTATAATAAATGTCACTCATCGAAAAGATTGAAATGTCTACAATTAGGAATGACCGAAAAAGTTATCACGAATGTAACCAATAGTCAAGGATTTCCTACAGGTGTAAAAAATCTCTGACGTCACCGAATGTCATACAATAGTAGAAAAGGGAACACGGAGAGGTATATTAATTTCTAGATAATAAACCCCAACATTCTAACAAAGTACACCGTGCCTAACTTTAATGATTTTAATAGTATGCCAAATTTTGTAATATTTTTTAAATGTATTGCGCAGTAATGGTTGCTCGAATATTATAGTTCTACAAGTAATACATTTCACAAAATTAAATTATTTTTTTAAACTGATTTCTATATAGATTTCTTCACAAACACTAAGTGCTGTTTTGTCCTTCTTGTTTTTATCAGTCCAGTTTAATTTTGTCACTGAACTTTTTCTTTAAATTAAATGAGACCTTCAAAATAATTTGATGAAATGATACAAAATATTCTGAATGATAACATTTTAAATCGCAATATGCTACAACAAATTAAATGGAGAAATAAGATTTTGTCCATGTTCCATATGCTTTCGGTCTGTTGGCGTGCGTAACTTACATTATCATAACTACTTCTACGAGTTTCAGTAAGTTTCGTCGGAAAGTTTGAAAAATAAACACTGATTTACTTATTAAAAGCAATACCCTGAACATTTACATGAGAACTTGGTATATGGAATATATTAATCCTAATTCCGGATTTGATTGTTTGGATGACATGTAATGACATGGGATGTCGCATGCTGTGACACTGCTTGAAAACACCTCACTAGAATAAACATACCGCTGGGGTGTCCAAGCTATACCACACTGACCACAATCGAACCCCAGGGAATATTCACCACCCGCAGACCTTCATGACACATATAAGTCCGGTGACTAGTCAGCAGCCATGCGTTATCCGTTAGAGAACTTTGTTTATTCAAGCTGTTCATTACATGCTCATTGTTTATGTTACGTCTGCCGCGACCAGCATCACAATGGAGCACCGAATAGCTGTGTATTATACAAAGCAACCTGAGCAAATTGGCTTTATAATAGGTAGAATGCAATATACTCGTGTTTTGGGTGTGATGCTAGTTGTCGGAGCTAGGGGATCCCGGGCTGGCGCTATGTCCCATTTGGTTTGGTAACATAATGGTTTATCAATGTAGTTTGTTGACGGAAACCGTTAACCTAATGTTGTCATAATTTGCCAACGCAGTTCAAGTGGTTATTCTTGTTGCAGTTAAGAGGTTATTCCCCGTTGTAGTTAAATGGGTTAATCTCATTGCAGTTTAAAAGTTCTTTCCGAGATCAGCACAACCGTTTTTATTTCCGAAGATCAAGAACCGGTAGCGTCCTACGTATATCCCGTAAGTTTTAGCTACGCATTTGGCTCACGCCTAATTTCCTTGTCTCTTGTGACTGTCCCACAGTTACCAGAATTTAGCCAAACTGTAACATCGCTTAAACCCGTATTATAGACTTGGGAGGGAGAAATGGAACTTTAACCTAGCATGAATAAACTGTACTATCTGTATACTTACTGATCCTTATTTACTGATCTTGCAAAATTGTTTTATTATATGATATTTTTCCGTGAAACAAGGTTTACTCGATGTGTTGCTTGAAGCACGTGGCATTGCTTGCTTATTTGTATCTATTCTGATGATTGGTATATGATACCGTTATTTATTGAGTTCCTGTACTTCATACTTGTTTGGTTTCGCTTTGGCTTACCATTGTAAATAAACAAAACTACGAAGCAACAACTCCTCTCTCTCCTCATTCCGGGCTGGAACCTTGCGAACACGTGACTACGTTAAACGAAATTAAACCATGATATTTTTACATCCGTAATCTGAAATGCGTCATACAACATTACATTATATTAACAGCGTTGTTTAATCAGTGAAGGAGTATCCAAAATAAAATTAGACAATAATTTATTGCAACTTACCGTTGAAGAACGACCGATAATTATTTCGCTTTGACAAATTCCCTTCAAGTAAAAACATGCCAAGTTTTTTCTGATATCTTGTGAGTTACCACCACACCAGCACTTAAAAGTACCGAGTGTATCGTAAGATATTTCAGGTATATGAAGAACGTATCTGTTATCAATTATTCTGTGGCAATTAGCAATAACACACTGTTCTATTCCTATGTTTCTATTCTCCAGTGCAAGCCAGAATACTCGATCTGATAAACATGATTCAGGAATATCATCACAGTAAAGGGTAACATTTTGTCCAATTACCACTTCCACCTGTTCATTGTTTATATATTGTCCATCAGAACATGAACAATAAATTACCTGAAAGTAAATATTCAAGAATATAAAAATATGTATAACGTATTGAACCATGATTAACGGTTCTTATTGTATTTGCAAGGTCCAATTTTATCTATAAAAATCCAAACACGGAAATCACCACATTAAAATAGAAGGTTGCATACTTTATTCTACCAATCTTCTATACTAAACTGCATTCCATGAAAGTACATTAGGCAGTCCTCCTTTGGTTATCTGTTATTACTATATAGGTTTCCGGAGCTCAGTGTGCTATTTCACGACATCAATAAAGGGGAAGTGATACATACATTAGCTCAGTAGGGACCTGGTGAAGAGTACCGCGGTATGTTTTGTTATCTATAATTCGTAATAACGAAGTACTAACTCGTAAAAACGAAATACTAATCAATACTTTCATCAATGGAACAAATATATGAAGATATATGATTGAACTATTGATCTCCTTGTTATTTCTCATATGTCCCATATGTGATGACGTCAGGTTTTTTTAATTCAACAATTTTTTTTTTAGGCAATTTAGGCTAGAACATGAAGGAAAATGTCGCATATGTGTGTAGCGCGTATTTTGTATTTTTGCGGGGGCGGTGGATTTTATTAAAAGTAAAACTGTTGGAGGATACACAATTTCCTGGATCAGTCACTGGGGTTTATCAAATAAGGATTGAGCTGTTTAGTAATTGGCAATAGCCTCTCAATGTTCTATGACATATATTGCGTGGTGTATTGGATGGTTAGATTCATTAACGGAAAAGTAATAATTGTCTTAAATCATGGAGTATCTTAAGTTTTATAATGTCTAACAAAAAGTATGTTGCATAAAAATTAGTATTATATTATTGTTACAATGTGATAGGTGCTACCTAAAACTTTATATGTTCGATGTCTTGAACATGATGTTCATATTCTTAACGAACGAACTTCGGGGCCCTCATTATACGATTTGTGCCAGTGCTGCACGTAGCTACTGGTATGTATGTTACTATGAAATTACAAATTTCGTTATTTTTTAATATGTCTGTTTCGGCTTAGTATCTCAGTAGGGCAATAAGGAAAATCCGGTGAATACTGTTTCTTTCGATGAATCATGCAATTATTATTTTTAATTGAGGAACTATGAGGAATGGTTCCACTAGACAGCTACAATGTATTATCAGTCTGAAGTGCTTCATGAGTTGAGCACTTGTTGGTAACTTATTGACTGCCTAGCCACAGCATCCGCCTGGCAGCCTGAAGTTTGGGAGGTCAAATCCTGGTTGAGATATGCCAAGACTTAAAACAGAACTTACTGCTTGCATTGGCGTAGCCAGGGGGGCAGGGGGCCATGAGGTCCATATATGGCCCATATGTGCATGTTAACCAAGGCTCTCAAGAGCGAAATCATCGGGGCTCATCTGAGAAAACTATATTGGACCATGGTGATTTCAACCTGACATATATGGGTTGTACTGATCGCAGTTACAGTGAAATTGCACATTGAACCAATGCAGATTTCACTTTCTGCACGAATGTGTTAATCTTATACAATAGTCTAACTATGCCCCTATATTTGCTAAACGCGACTGGTAACTTCAGGGCCAAATATGAAACCA
>JAODFY010063368.1:0-12220 GCA_027580055.1 Paracaudina chilensis | reverse complement strand
GATGCAAAATAAAACATGTGGACATGCACTTTAGGCCTCCGTTTAAATAGTGCTTAATTAAATTGGCTGTCATTGGTTGGTTTCAGAGGGGTGGCACGGTTTCGTGGAATGATTTGTTATTTATAAACAGAATCGTGAAACAAGATAAATGCGCCTGGACACCTGGATGGCTTGTTGAAAGACGTGCATTTAAGATATGCATTTCTTATTGGCCACTGCAGTGAATGTGATAAAATGTGTGGAGTAGAAGAGAGGGATCAAAGATGTGGGCAGGGGTTAGTGGGGAATTACAAATCAGAATGAAAACTATTGGAGAAGTTGGATAGGGATATTATCATTTTGTGAGGGCGCTTTAGTATTTGCCAGATGTACACCTAACAACACATTCTAGGTGGGACGACAGGGCAGGTGGTGCCAGTGTGGGCTTTAACCCCTTTCCTTCAGATTTTTTACGTCCCTTGGTTTGCATCCCCAAAATGCAGAATGTTTTGGCCGAAAGCACTTCTTTTGGCACTATCCTCGGATGTCATTTGTGCCAAATGTGTTTTTGGCAAAACAGCAGTCCGCCAGGCTTCTCCAGCAAGTGGTGTTCCCTCCAGCTCATCTTGAGATTTTTTTGCCAAGTAGAGAATTTGTAACCTATAGATCGCATAGAAAGACTAACAACGGCTGCCAATTGACATTGTAGCGCCAATAAAGTTATACAATTCTGGCCCCAGAGTGTAATTTCACAGACCGCCCTATGAAAATTTGTGATTGATGGAAGTCCCGTTCATGACAGCAAATGAGCTGACCAGTTTTAGCATACTAGAGTTGTGTACCTTTTTTTAAAAAAAAATGCTTCTTCATTGAGAAGTTAGTCAAATTTGTAATTTCAAAAACTTAAAGATTAATAGTCTAAACAATTTTAATGAATTGTAATGTTTCTTTCTTCTGCAAAACCAGTTCCTCAATACCTTTGGAAAAATGAATCTGTTTATTTACAAGATTGAGCTGCCTTTTTTAAATGTCATGCTGTGTAAAAATATTTAAAGTTGTCCTATGCCAATTAGTGAACATGCCACGGCAATTAAAAATGGTTATAAAATACCGCTGGAAATATCTTTTTACTTGTTTGTTTGAGAGTTGATCTCACTGTAAAAGATATAAATAGAATATTTTAATGACATATTAACACCTCTGTCAATTATAGACCATTTGTCACTACCCACGTAGGCAAATAAAACGCAAATAGCTCCTCCGGTCACGACGGACACGTCCGTTTACTTAAACTCTGCAGAGATGAACCAAAATAGTAGCTACCACAAATCACATGTGTCGTCTACCTTTATTTATCTTACGGGTACGAGCATCGTTCCCCTACTGATACAAAAACCTAACGAGACTAATTGCTTAATTTAGATGTTCCTAATTAAACCTAAAAAAAAACAATTAAGGAGATGATTGGTTTCGTCATTGAATCAACATTTTCACATTTTCGTTTTAAATGTTTAGAAAAATATTATGGACAGTGATCATTCTTTTTCTTATTTGCAAAATAAGTCTTGTTACTTGTAGCGAGATTGTTGCACTGAGGGATAGACACTCGGGCTTCCCAGCGAATGTAATCGTACGACATGAACCCCCCTGCCTCGTAAATGGTGTTTGGTATTCTTTCTACTCGGTATGAGGTGGTAACTGAATCTAAGCCATTACCAAGTGTCGCAAGCGCATCTTCATAATTTGAGACGAAATGATGCAAGCGGCTGAAATGCATATCGGCAGCAACCCCTGGTCTCCATCCGAGAAACGCTGTCAGAATCGCAACCCTTGCCCACAGGCGTCTTATCATTAGGAAACTAATCCAATCCAATTGGTTGATTGGGCAGATCTGCTTGAACTCCCATGATGTGTTCTGTCGGCCCGCCTTAGATTGGCAGTTAGTCAGCTTCGATATTTTTTCATCTGTGGCATTCAAGGAATCCAGTGTTGAAGACTTGTATTTCCCTCGATCCCTAGCTACCCAGACCAGCTGTGCTGACTAAATTTTCCAATGTTGCACTGCATTGGACAAATATGGTTGTGTGTGTCCCTTGGTAGCCAATAGCATCCTCCCACACATTGTGGGTATCTGTTAATAGGGTGGAGCTTATGAATCTTGTTTTGATCCATCTAAATGAGACGGGTTTCCCATGTAGCCTAAGACTGTTTTCTTGTGTGATTGCCACTAGTGAGAACAAACAGTTCTTGGGATTTTTTATTGTACAAGGAAACTTTTCCTGAAAGCTTGAGGATTTTAGGAAGATAATACTTTTTGGATATTTAAAAAAAAAAATTGAGCGGGTTCTTTTGGACTACTTTACTTTTCTTCACAACAGGTAAATGTTTTTAATTTTTGTTAATTAAAACATGCAATTTTAATATTATAATATATTCAATTTTTTCATTATCACATCATCAATGAAAATTACATATTTCTTTCATTTCAAACAATGATAATTTGCTACCATAATTTGCTTATGATACTCAATTCAGTGTTTATAACACAAGGCATTTCTGCCGATTTAAACGATCTTTCGCACATCGTATTCTAAACACGATTTTGAGATTTGGGACAGGTCATTATTGCTTGGTCATGGTTCAGTTTCTGTTAATTTGTTTGACATCCACAAAGTTTTAGCATAGAGGGCGCCCTTTAGAATGAACAATTAAACATTTCACTGTGATGGTCAATGTGCTGACCTGTGTATCGGTTCTTAATCGTACCATTTCATAATTATGGTAACAATGGAAAATATTTTTTTAGTTGACTCAAATTTGTTGGCTCAAATTTTTGAATGTTAAAAATGAGGGGTGTCCCCTTCCCTGTTCGAATTTTTCCAAATGATTTTAGATGCAAAGTGGTGCTCCCATTGACCTGCTTTTTAATTTCCTATTTACCTACCATATTATAAAATCGTAGGGGGCAAGACTAGAAAAATGGGTAGAGGGGAAATGCACCATGCACCCCTTCCCCCCAGTGCAAATAGTGCTGCCACAGGTCCGAGTGTATTGTTGTCAACCTAAATGTCGGGAAATTAAAATGGTAGGTCTTCTGAGCTGCTGAAAATGTTATAAGGAGATGTACATGCACGTCTTTCAGCCTCTTCTGATTTATAACGTATAGCTTTCATTAAAATGGTGGAATAGTTCCCATAGTAACCAAGGAATCAAATACATTTGTTTGTCATGCTATGTTGGTATCTGAAGATATTATTAGTTGACAATCAAATTTAAAACTTGCATATTGCAGATTTACATATTGCAGATTTACATATTGCAGATTTACATATTGCAGATTTACATATTTCATTGCAAATAGCATGTCATGAAACCATGAATTTTAATATATGCACTGTTTTGTTATCATTGCTAGGCAACAGACAGCATTGCATTATAGTACTGATGCTGACAGGCTTTAATACCTGTTGCACATAATTGTGGAAAAGGACACATTTACACTGGGTATAAATCTGATTATGAACAAGGCACTTGAAAAGCTGAGGGAAGCAAAGTGATATGTGTGCACCCCAACAACAAAAAGAATAATTTCTGGACATAACCCCTGCTAGGAACGATGAATATTTTTCCTTTCCTGAAAGTGTAAATTGGACGCTTTGCTGAAGCGGCAGCACTATACCTCATTTAATCTTCAGGAATGACAAATACTTGAAAATCAACCCTGAACAAACTATTGACATGGATTATTAAGAGCAGCCAGTATAAACCTGAGCGAGCTGTACTTGATAATAGGTTTATGTGATTACCAACTATGACAATAAACCGCTAATCTAATCTGCGAGCCAGATGCGCGCCCCGTGCTGACCTGGTATTAAACTGGTCCCATAGATCTTCACCAGTCAATGAAAGAGCTTATGCATCAGACGTTAACGACAGGTATCTTAAGTATTTCATCCTACATCTGTTATTACAGATACCCCACTGGGAAGCACGGTTCCCTGTGCATACCCAACATTCAAGAAAGCCAACGACTAAATATATTTATAATCCCTTGCCGATTATTTTGAAGATCAAATTATCCAGAAATATTTTATGAAAGCAGTTCAGGTTTATTTTATTTATAGCTAACAGAGAGGAGTATGTTAATAGGTTTCAGTTAATTTAATTATAGCTTACTGAGTACTTTATTTTTGCATAGTTAAAAATAGTCCTTAAATCAAACACAGACATTTTTTTAAAACGGTTGGCTTCTGTCACAACAGGCTTAACAGTATTTTAAGTTTGTAATTTTGAAATTATGCATGGGGATAATTCATAGGTAAAAGTTACAAAATTCATCCATACAAAATTTGTAGAACATAAAATGTTATGGACCCTTTTTTCGTCTGTGCATTCTATTTTCCAGATGCAATACATTGTATTTTTTTTATTTAGCAGTAATTCACTAATTACTGTAACACCCTATTCAGTCATGCATATGAAAAGTTGGTCTGTTAGGTGTGTATACATTTTATGTGTGTATACATTTTATGTGTGTATATATCATCTGTGTATATATCATCTGTGTATATCATCTGTGTGTATATATATATATATCTATCATGTGTGTGTGTGTGTAGATATGTTTTGCAGCAGGTTGCAGGACTTGAACAAAGGAATTTCAGGTCCTCGGAAGAAGAATTCAATAGGAACAAAAGGTCCTTGGATGTTAGGGTATTGTCAGGTTAGGGTTAGGACAAAGGAAATTTCAATGGAGTTAATGTAAAACCCACCTGTGTGTGAATGTGTTACATGTTGTCCTTCAATAGTCCATAATCATATGTAACCTATTGACCTCAGGGTCAATAGGTTACATATGACCCTGAGGCAGAGAATGACAACACTATCAATTGATAGTGTTAACTGAAAGAAGCGTAATAGATGTGCACCAAATAATCATGTTACATTTTGGTGTAGTGTTTTCTGGGTCATTTGGAATGTATTCACATGTGTAGTAGTTGATTAGGTGTTTTCACCCAGATCAAAAAAGAGGATAAAAAAAAGAGGAAAAATTAGATCACAAAATGCAGTGCGTTAAAGAAATTCACATATATCGATCCAGTGTCGTGTCTTTACACATATATAACTAGCATTTATCTGTAATTTGAGCTGTGAGGTAATAGCAAATTTATGTATGCGTTGACATGTGCATTCTATTTGACATAAGAAGTGAATATAATTTACCTTGAGGTACAGACGATCAATCGATCATGAAGGGTGATGGAATCCCTTCCGCTAAAGATTTCACAGTCTTCGTGTGAGGTTTCTTAATAGTTTGGTGCTATATATTATCCCACTTACTCCTCTCAGCGAATGTTTGTATTAGTTCAATGGGACGATGAGCAACGCACTTGACTTTTTATGCCTCCTGTCGAATCCATCGCCGACAAAAAATGCTAGTCTTCTGAAGCACAAATCATCGTCCCACTTTGGGTACTCTGGTTTTTATAGCCAATTACTTATCAGAAGAAGAGAGATCAATCTATCATATACGTATTAATCTTGTGTTATCTGCAGTTCTTTAGCTATTCAGACACCTTTTTAAGCTAAAGAAAAAATAATTATATCCATCAAGGGTTGGCAAATGCAGAAATATCCAAGAGCAAAAGGTGGGTTTTGCAAGTCTAGCAAAACACCCAAGTGTTGATTTACAAAGTTCCTAAAATAATGAATTTCTATTGATAACACTTGCCTGGGCAGCAAGAATAAGTGGGACCACCCTAGGATGTAATTCCTGGTTGTGGATTTAGGGAGAAATTTCCAGCATTTGTGACATAGTACCTCTTCATAAATTTGTCACTTTTCTTCAACTTCAGGCTCGCCCAGGACCTCCCGAGGACCTGATTGACGCTGAACAGATCATCCCCCAGGAATCGTCACCAAACCTCTACGCTTCTGCGCCAACTGCGGACGACCAGGAGTGCCGACCTCTTGACCTCTGCATCCCCGTCTTGGGAGCCGGGACTGGTCAGATCACTGGTAAGCTCCTTCAAATTTCACTCAGAAAAACTCAGAAAACATGATTGTATCAATATCCAAAATGCTTAGGGTTTCATTCCCTATGCAAAAAAACAATGGCAAGTTTTTCCTCACTTTGAGCAAGTTCTTGTTATACCCCCTGCAGCTTTAGACTAACACTTGTTATACTGCATAATTAAGCAGCCTAAGCTTTTAGGATGTCTGAGGAATATCTCTAGGGCACAGCAATCTGCATCCACAGAACTATATTTCCGGCACATCAGTACTGTTCACAAAATCACATCTTCTGTTATGATGTGCTGACCAAAAACAACTAGGCCATTGCTAGCCTAACTATTGTGATGTCTGCATCCCCTAAACTCGATGTAGTACCAGAGGAAACAACTTTCTGGGAAGGAGGAAAAAAACTACACTCAATATCACAATAGCATTTGTGGTTGAACTAGTGATTTTGTCTTGAAATTAAAAAAATATTGAATTTAATGGGACTTTCACCACTTTGTGCTGTATGACTTTTATGACAAGTCTGACCACAGCATTTTAATAAAGGGAGGGTTTATATGGTACTTCTAATGATAATACTGACGCTTGACAGCTCTGCTAGAGATGTGCCACAGACATTGTTCCGCTTTATATACCATGAGGTGCTTATTTTGATGTTCCGCCTATTGCTTAATCGTATCATTTGAGGGGGTATAAAGTTGGAGAGTTCTCGTCTTGAAGTCTTGATAGGAATAAATCAGGGTTTATTCCTATCATTGATGAAGACACGGCAGATTTCTTGCTGAAGAACTTTGCCTTCATATAGCCATATTCTTCAGTGAAATGCTTGTATAAACAGACACTATGACTTGGACTATAACACTTCAAGTGTACCATACAAAGTATGTCCTAAGCCTCTTGTATCATTAAGGTAATCTTAAACTTGAAACATTCTTCAGTGATAACGTCTGCAACCAAGTATGACACAAACTCCCAATTTAGTGAGGAGGTATAATATAGTTCTGCATCCAAATATCACATGTGATATCACAAACTCCAAACAGTGATATAATTTAGTGATTTTGTGTGAATGGATAGTTAGATTCTAAGTCTGCTACCAAAAATCACATTGGGTTTTAGGAACACTGGTCCCAATATGTCCCAATATGTGATACGTTTCTTAATAAATACATCCCTTGTATTGTCTCATTGATATTAGTGGGGAGTCACCCTTATAGGTTTAAACCTGAGGGTTTTGAAGAGAGAGGGGGGATTTGGCCATAACAAAACTCCAACATGAATGCTAGCATGGAAACAAAGTATGTCCTAAGCCTCTTGTATCTCACGCTAGTTGTTGAAACTCTGTTTGATAGAAAACGTAACTTGTCTGTATATGTTGATCGGGGGGATAAGATTACTCTTGATGACAAAACCAGGGAGTGAGATATTGACGTCATGGACAGTGAAAAAAATACCGCAGGAATCTGCACGTAAGGTAATGTATTGCCAAAGAGGCTGAATTCATTACGATCAAATCGGTAATTAAAGATCGAAGCATATTTTAGCGGCAGCAATAAATACAGGTGTAATTACATTGCATGGAACATTTTAAGATGTTGATATCAGAATTAATGACATCTTTGCTTGGGCAAGGCATCCTCTGATATAATTGCAACAGGAGTCTGGCAGGAATGTGAGCCGAATGGCAAACATCATTACTTTTGAATTCATTATCCCCGATACTAGTAGCATCGGTTCATGTTGCCGCCTAAACATTCATTATCGCGGCTTGTTTGTATAGCAGGTTCCAGTCGTTGCTAAGTGTTGAGAACATTTGTTTGAAGGGGCATACTCGGCATTCCAGGGGAGGCCGGAACCAAACCGCATAGGCTTGTGGGCAGTATCAAACTATTAGCACAGCTAACATGAGGGCATGGGCTTGTAGGCAGTATCAAACTATTAGCACAGCCAACATGAGGGCATGGGCTTATAGGCAGTATCAAACTATTAGCACAGCCAACATGAGGGCATGGGCTTATAGGCAGTATCAAACTATTAGCACGGCTAACATGAGGGCATGGGCTTATAGGCAGTATCAAACTATTAGCACAGCCAACATGAGGGCATAGGCTTGTAGGCAGTATCAAACTATTAGCACAGCCAACATGAGGGCATAGGCTTGTAGGCAGTATCAAACTATTAGCACAGCTAACATGAGGGCATAGGCTTAAAGGCAGTATCAAACTATTAGCACAGCCAACATGAGGGCATGGGCTTATTTATATATGGAGGACAATATAGCTTGGTCATATTACAAATTACCTGAACTTGTTGCATTGGTCAGGGGTGTCGCAAGGTTTCCTATTCTGGGGACCAATGCAATGTTATCAAGGTTAATTCTTTCTCAGTATCACATGGTGCATTGTGTTTGCTGGTCAAGCAATTCACATTGGGGGGAGTGGTAGCAGGATCCCACATTCCAAACATTTGTGTGTCCTCCATAAATCGCCACCCTAGTTGCTTGATTTTTCATGTTATCCTCATAAAATTGGCCCCCTCCATAATCGCTGCCATGGTTGCTGATAACATGATGTTTCATGTCGTCACATTCTTTTATGTTGTCAAAATAATGGTTTAGAAATCCTCAGAAAATTCATCTTTTACACCATACAATTTACCTAGATACCTAATATATTTAGATGGTTTTCCAGCACAACCGCGGCCAACCCCTACTGTGGCGGCCAACCCCCAAAAATGTGGCCAACCCCCAAAAATGTGGCCAACCCCCAAAAATGTGGCCAACCCCGACAACCGGCCTACAATAACAAAATTGTATCCATAGGAACAAATTACGACAATAAGAAAAACTATTGTGGAAATTTGCTTTTGGCTTAATAATAATTGCCATTTTTTATTCTTTAGGTGAGGTAAAGACCCCGTCTGGACGCATCGATACCCCTCATATTATTGAGAACAAAGACGGTACAATCACAGTCAAGTACGCACCTACCGAGACCGGCCTGCATGAGCTGTCCATTAAGTACAACAACAAAGACGTACCAGGTAATCTACATTTCCCTTCAGATTTCAGTCTTATCCTTAGTTTCTAGTCTCTCTCTAAGATGCCCCCACCCCAAGGGGCAGCGATTTTCATCTCGACAATGAGGGATTTGCTTTGCCCCCATTAGGCCAGAGGTTAAAGGGACCACCATGATAACCCATACCAAAGATTTAGTGCACTGGTTCTGGTCTCGGATCATATTTATTTTTTTCATTTATGCCTCAACTAAAAATATATTTTTGTGGGGATATCAGATATTCCACCCCCCTTAGTAAAGATATGGGGTTGGGCATGTCCCCTATGATTACCAACCCAACCTCTGCTTAATCCTTGCTGTAGCTACAGTGAGCAAACTCCCATTGGTCTATGAACTTTAGCCTACAGAAGTCTCTGATCTTTCTCTCCGTCTGCAGGCAGTCCTTTCCAGTTCCACGTGGATGAGCTTAAGAGCGGCCAGGTGACAGCCTACGGCCCAGGCCTGACCCACGGAATTAACGGAGAGCCCTGCCAGTTCACAATCAACACCAAGGAAGCCGGCGCGGGCGGACTATCACTTGCTATCGAGGGACCCTCCAAGGCGGAGATCAAGTGCGTCGATAACAAGGACGGTACCTGCACGGTCACCTACTACCCCATTAAGCCGGGAACCTACGAGATCACGGTCAAGTTTGCGGACAAAGACATCGGTGGTAGTCCATTTAAAGCTAATATTATTGGTAAGTCAAAAATACTTTGTCAACCTCTGGCAACACGGGCAAGCTGACACTTAACTGACACACAGACAACATAATCTCTAACACACAGACAATTTGATCGCTGACACACAGACAATTTGATCGCTGTAACATATTGCTAGTGTTTGGGTCTAGCCCTGCCAAAGAGGAACTGAGAGATTTTTTTAAATTTAAATTTCTCCAGATCAGCCTGGAAGCACCATGAATGTCGGCCAGGCGAGCGATGTGCCCTTGAAGATTGATGAGCCCAACCTTAGTGTCCTGAGGGCATCAATCAAATCACCCTCTGGCAAAGAGGAACCCTGCACACTCAAGAGACTGCCCAATGGTAACATCGGTAAGTCTCTGCACGTCATCAGTTCATATTGGAACCCCATCGCCCAGAGTTTAGCAGCGATCTCTGGGGAACTGTATCATTGTGGATATTGCTCACAGTGTCATCACAGATAAGGTTGCTGATATTCTAATTAATAATAATAATGGGGGAATGGGCTTAAGCACTTGTGGACAGTATTTTATTTTATAATTGTATTTTTTTCTCTGCATATGACCAAGGAAACTCCTGTATCAAGTACCTGTATCAAGTATGTAGTGACCAACAGTCACCAACACATGTGCATGTATCCTCAATCTCACAGTATATGTTCAATCCCAAAATTGTTGCTACCTCATCAAAGTTTACTTTATAGTCAGTTCCATAGATTCGGTCATTTAATGAGATCTTCCATTTCCGTGCGACAGGTATCACGTTTACCCCTAAGGAAGTTGGCGAGCATCTAGTCACTGTTACAAAGAATGGCAGACACATCCCCAACAGCCCCTTCAAGATCGTCGTCGGCTCCCAGGAGGTCGGCAATGCGGGCAAGGTCAAAGTATACGGACCTGGCATCAAGCAGGGATACGTCAACAAAGAAGCAGAGTTCACTGTCGACACGAGGGAAGCAGGTGAGAATGGATAATCTGATTACTGCTTACCTTCCTTACCTTACCTACCTTACATAGCAAGAAGGTAAGGTTGTTACCATATGTCACAAACTCCCTTACCTGAAAGCTTACCTGACATTAGAAATCATCTGGCAAGAAATTTAGGGAGGGGAGGTGAGGTTAAATACCTCCTTTCAGTAGCTTCCTTAACTTGTTTCAGAAGATACCTTCTTTACAATGTCAGATGATCCCTGGAAAAATGTGATTTGGGCTCTCACCTCCCAACAGACTTTAGAAGTACACCGCATTCATTCAATTCAATGCTCTGAGATATCTTCTACTAGAGTGTAATCTTCTACTTTTGAGAAAACTTATATATCATAAATATTATTTGCTCTTTAAGGTTTCGGTGGTCTTGGTGTTTCAATCGGAGGCCCGGGAACTGCAGAAATCAACTGTGAAGATAACGGCGATGGCACCTGTCGCGTTACGTACAAACCCACAGCACCTGGCGTCTACGATCTACATGTCAAATACGCAGATCAAGAAATTCCAGGTATTGTTGGCAAAAGAGGCTGGGGAGACAATTCTTCAAGGTTGTAGCAAAATGTTATCTACATTAGAAGGGACATAATTTAGATACACATCACAAGAATTATGCATCAAAGACTCTTTGATGTAAAATATCAAAACTTCAAATCAAATCTTGTATTGACGTTTTGTCATGTTAGTAGTAGACGTTGATTACATTTCATCACTATGGGTTGGCAGAGGCCTTAAACATTCTGCATGCATAATAGTATGTTTTAATGTAATATTATCCTCTTTTTATGTCAAAATAGATTATAGTTGAGCTTAGGTACATAAAAATCGTTCTGATTTGTGAACAAGGTCTAGATCACTGCATATTCCCCATGAATGATAGGTTTGGCAAAATAAGATGATGTGATCTTTTTATGTAACGAATGCGGACTGAATGATGAAAACACGACATTAAGAGAAACTCCAGCAGTGACCTTTATGGACTGTATCTGTTTGTCTTACAGGAAGCCCATTCAAAGTTCAAGTTTTGGGTGAAGGTGGCGAGCCCCTGATCCAGGAGAGCAAGGTACAGCCCGTCCAAGAAGTCCCGATTGCCACCAAAGGTAGCAAGTGTGACCTAGGTCTGAAAATTCCAGGTAAGGCTTGAGGCAAACAACTCTCGTGGGTTATGGCATCTGCTAGATCGGTCAGCTCATTGGCTGTTATGGGATGTGGGCTTTGACCAATCACAAAATCTCACAGGAGAATCACAAAATCTCTGAAATTTTGGGGCCCAGAATTGTATACTGTAACACTTCAAACGAAGACAGGAACAGTTAGAATGTAAAAAATGTTTTATTCATTTTATTGGTTCTGATGCTGGAGTCCTGTTCAGTCCTGTTGTGTGTGTGTATGTGTGTGTGTGACATTGCTTGTAAACAAAATCTCAGATGTGCAGGATACCACTTGCCAATGAAATTCCCCATTAATATTAATGAGT
>JAODFY010063257.1:0-12224 GCA_027580055.1 Paracaudina chilensis | reverse complement strand
GGTCAGCACATTTATTTTGAACAATGATTATAAAATCTGGGGGGTGGTGGGGGCTGTGGGGGAAAGTGGCATTGGGGGGAGATAAAAAAAATCACGTATCCTTCATGTCATGTACTCTAGAGAACTCATTACCCTTGCACATGAAAGTAAAAATTACTGGGACACTTCCTGATTGCAAGCAGAGCGTTAATATTGTGGCATGTTATTTTTCTCATATACAAACATAAAACATTTAACACTGCATGTGGTGGTGGTGGTGAGAATTTGTGATTATTATTATTAAATATAAGCGTGTTTCATTATTAAAAAGCAACACTGGCTGTCATTATGCTAGCATAGCAGATGTGGCATACATGGACGGAACAAAATACAGAAAATATCAACTTGGGTCGGGAGGGGAATGTTTGCAAGGCTTAAGGGTCATTTTAGATTGGCCCCAGGGTCAATTTTGCTCCCTTGAGCAAAGAAAATGGGGCTGAAATATGTTACACTGTATGTATATATTGACAAGCTCCGCAGATTCTTACCCAAGTGGGGGCCGTGAAATGAAATTGAAAACCTGATGAACATTTCTGGGGTGTATTTATTGCTGTTGTTAATAGGAAAAATTGTTGGTGCAGTCATGAGTTTTACAAAGGCTTTGCTAGTTTCAGTACAAGGTACATCATGTTACAGTAGGTGTATATATGTGTTAGGTTTCATTGAAGCAGCACATGTCCCAGAGTTACATTAGCACAGTTTAAGCAGCAGCAGCCAGTACGTAACAGGGGATTTTTCTCGGTAAGGCCAGTGCCAGACTTAAAGAGCCGGGGTAAATTCCCCCACCCCTCCAAACTACCCACATTTATTATCCAATGGCACCCTCTGGTGCAGTTGCCCGTTTCTTTATACTTATACACATATTTTGTCATTGATATGAATTAGCAACAAATGAGCAAAAAAAAAATTGTTTGTAAAAAAAGAAAAAGAGCTCATTCTTTGTTTGGTAGCCAGCTTATATTCTCCTTTTACACTTTACACTCCCCCCTCCCATTTATAATTTCTGTGCATTCTCTGTAGGTTATCTGAAAGCTGGCAAAAGATAGACCGTTTGAATTTTAGGCATAATGCTAGGCCTACTTTTTATTTCCATTTGAAGTTGAACTGAAAACCTGATGAGGATATGTTGCGCGGCTTGTAATATATTTTGAAAGCCGTGCACAGAAATTATGGCAATGTTTTAAGGCAACTGGGCGTGGCAACATGGCTACACGGCTACATGGCTGGCTGTCTAAATCAATCTGTAGGGGAACAGTAGCATGGTAGGAGTGCTGCAACAAGTCATCAAATTGATGTCTTGTACCTTAATCGGTGTATGATTTTGCTGCAAGCCACCACGCCTTAAAACTACTGTGAAAGCATGTAAGATGTTAACAGTACATGTACAATATTGGTGGAATTAATAATTTATGTATGATAAATTACAAACTGACCACAAAGATGAAAGAGTTGGTGCAAATGATTAAATCTAAAACAATATGAATTATGTTGCTTGGTGGTGGATTGTTACTATTTTGGCAGAATTTTACTACTGCGTGGGTGGCTAGAGAATTACAATATATACCAACCTAATATTTCCTCATCAACTGTATAATAATATCACAGTGAAACAGTTGTCCCCACATCAATACACTACAATACATTTCGATATGTTTATGGCACTTCGCCCACACACTAGCCTGATGTTTACCCACTATACAATACCTACAGTATAGCCACACCCATTGTTACTTAATACACACTGAAAATCATTTCATGTACCGGTATATGAATTATATGTCTGATAATAAGTGATGTGTGACACATACTATAGCAAAAACAACTATGGTGTGCACAACAAAAAAACATGGCAAAATATCATCATCATGTGCGATGGAAAAAAGCCATTTATAGGTACAGTAGTTTTCAGCATTGACGAAAACTAATTGACAAGCCCTGGCCAGTGGGGTTATTTTGAGGCATTTGTCCAGCCAAAAGACTTTCCCCCCACTCCGCCTCTCCACTCACCCCTTCCCCACAGAAAGTGGTACATGTTGGGAAATAGCACTGACAGATGTAGACATAGCTTTTCCCTTTCACACCCAAAACAAATGAAATGGAATAAAAATATATATATCTAACCCATTCCCTTGCCAAATTATTCATATTTAGCACATATTTGGAAATGTTAGTACATGGCCAGTTACTCGTTCAAAATGACAATGGAAATAAATGATTAACCTTAATGTGAAAAGAACTACGATGCTATCAAGGCTTAAATGTTACATTTCTTATTTTGGTGAGAAAATTGTTAGAATTAGGTGGCCTAGCCCACAGATATATCTGTGTTTTTTTTTCCCCTTTTCTCAGTTTTGTGGGAAAAAAACAATTAAAAATTGCTGTTCTCCAACTAAACTGGGTTTTGTGCATCAGCTCCGCAGTGATGTTAGATGTGAATATATACATGCAATGGTACGTGACAATAAATTTACCCGCCAATCCGTTCTCTTCATCGTAGGAACCTGGCAGAAATGAACAGAATTATAGTCACTTTTTATTAGTTCTAATAATGTACAGTGTAATATATATGGCTACAAATGTGTTGGTCAATACCAACATAGTGGCCTAAAAACTTAACCGTAGGGGCAGACTTTTACCGGTTAAATACAATAATTTGCAACAATGCTTGTTTTCATGAGAGCAGGGTTTTCATGAGAGCAGGGTTTTCATGAGAGCAGGGTTTTCATGGTACTATCAGACTATTTTGGGTAATAGCATCCCGCTCAAATAAGTTGCAATTATCCAGCTTAAAATTGTCATCAGGATTTACATAAACATTTGTATATCTCATTAGCCATTTTTAAAATGCACATGTGCGAACAAAATGCGTAAAACAAGTTTCCAAGCTTCATTTTCTCGCTGATGAGTCTTACAATTTGCAAAATGAGTAAAATGTAGTTGTTTTATTGGACGAACAATGTACTGAGTAACTAAACTAGCAGACTGAGAGATAGATTTCTTAAAAAAGTCTAATGGAACCGTTAATTTAGCAACTTCAAAGTTCCTTCAAGATGTTAAATATGTACAGTAGATGTGTCCTGCATCCATCATGGCTTTTAAGCTCTTTAGTTCATTGCAATGAATAATATCGAGCCTACAGTGTATCATGTTAAGTGTAACATTGAAAGTAATATTTAATCTCTATATAACACTTTTAAAAGCATTAGAGTAGCTTTTTTTTTCAAGTAATGCATATATGAAGCCTACAGTATGAATTGTACATGTGCACTCCTGTCATGACAAATTAAAGGTTTACAATATTACTGTTTTTGCACAATTAGTGGTAAATTAATAAACATCCTTCATTAATATCAGCTGATTAACACCATAATTGGAGAGAATACTGTATATCCCTAAGGCACGTACCAGTGATACTGTTACCATAATGATACAATTGTTGTGCATTTATGAATATTAATGTTGGTAATTGGAATAGCTAGTAAAAATGTAGCCAGAACTCGTGCACAGTAGCCGTGTACACCGCCACACGTGTACAGTAGCCGTGTACACCGCCACACGTGTACAGTAGCCGTGTACACCGCCACACGTGTACAGTAGCCGTGTACACCACCACACGTGTACAGTAGCCTTGTACACCGCCACACGTGTACAGTAGCCTTGTACACCACCACACGTGCACACCACCACATGTGCACAGTAGCCGCGTACACCACCACACGTGTACAGTAGCCGCGTACACCACCACACGTGTACAGTAGCCGTGTACACCACCACACATGCACAGTAGCCGTGTACACCACCACACGTGTACAGCAGCCGTGTACCCCCTTTTTACAGAACACTAGAGGGATCGTGATTTAAATTTTGAATTAAAATTATATGGCATCTAGAGCATGATCAATATAGTGTGTGCAATGCATGCACAACATGAAGTTGATATGTGGAATGTTGCGCCATGAGCGTCTTTTTTGACAGATACTGGCGCATAATAAATAGTCATTATTATTATTATGAAGAAATGCACTAGAAGCACTAGAATCAGCATGTAATGGTAAATGAAATGTGTAACATATCATTCTCAGTTCTTTCACCAGCAATCTATACACACTATGTTCTTTAATTTTGATTTTGGGGTGTAATTATCACTGCAGGAGCCCCCCCCTCACTGGGTCTTTCAGATCGTGGGAATCTATGTGAAAACACTGCAGGATTCTGAATGAGAATGCTTAAACGCTCTTCTCATAATATGCCCGAATGGCATGGCAGTGGTGAATATTAACAGCCACCATGAATTCCAAGAACCTTTAAAATACCCCTCCATCCCACCCCAACTACAGAAGTATATCCCTTCCGCCTCTCTTACCTGGTTCATTACTGTAGCTTGTAAGAACTATCCCATGGTCATCAGATGCCCCATAGTTAACCCCGCCTTCCGGGTTAACCTCAAAGTTGCTCATTTTTTAGGAAATATCCTCAAAATTTATCCCATGGAGGTTACAAAAAATATATCCAAACATTTGTTCAAAATGAACTTGCAGCAGGCAAAAATTCAGTGGACTGTCAAGTCCTGAACACTAACTATAGCTACAGTATTTCACCGTGGAGTAGTAACAGAGAAGCCAAAATTGCAGACTGTGGTTCTAATTGCATAGATGTACAGTATAATACCATATATACAGCAAGGGCAGAAAATGGTTTCAGGCACAAATAAAATCCAGAGCGAAAGAATCGTCAAAGAGCAAATGATTTTGCAAACTGTTCAATACGGTCAAGTAGTTGAAAGATCTGGGCCAGACTATTGTGTTAGTGTATAACCACCTACATAACATAAACACACAAAAGTGCAACTTCGAAAGAATAACAATTAACCGTTTAACGCTAATGTTAAATGTACAACCGTGTGTACTGTACAGTGATGTTCACACTGAGTTTCTGTGCATGTACCCTACAGTGCCACACAATACAAAGTCGCTGATGCGACAAGCCAGCTTCTTGTATTAATAGTACTTAATAATAAACAAGCAAGATACCACACAATGTCAAGTCGTTCGTTCCTGTGAAACAATCATCTTGTGTACACAAAAAAAAAAATATCCGTATTTAAACCGAACCTTGTTACTCAGTATCTGGATTAACAGTTTGCAATTTTTGCTAATCTGAAATTTCAAAATTGCTTTTGATGGATTAACAAAATGGTTTTAATGATATATACAAACAAACATTGAACTTTAGGGTGTCTAAAGTATGTTGCAGGTATAGCAACACAAGATAAAATATCCCAAGCTCTCTGAGGAAACAATGTTATTAGCTTCCACCTTTTCCTTGCAAACCATGCATTCTACTCGCTATCTACACTGTACAATACTGTGATGTCAGGTTACTGCACACTAAATGCTGTTCTTTGGGCTTTATCCGAGTACACTATGAAAGTACACTGCCCTTTTGGTACACTGTCTTATAGTGACAGACTGATAGTTACATGGCCTGTTTCTTTATATTAACTCATTAATCACTAACATGTGCAAAGTCCATCTTTTAAGGTGTACTGTACGAAAAATAATTAGTTAATGAACTAACATGAAAACAACAGCATAAACATTCTCTGTTCTTTGAAGACAAACCATTAAAACAGTTATCATTAACTAAATAAAATAGAATTGGTTACATGCAAACGTTTAAATCGATCAATAAATCAATGTTAAATCATTCAATAAACCGTTTCATGTGTCCATGTAATAAGATGATAATCAAATTTATGATATGTGGTTGCAGGTCAAATGAGAATAAACGTTCACGTACGTAGCACTAATAAACTGCTACATGTAGTGATAGTTTTCCAAAAGTCATGAAAATAAATGCAGACTACACCAAGGAATTAATTGAGATCTTATGACTGGTTTAAACTGGTTTTAACCTTGTTATTCGTATCGCAAAAAGTCAAATGGATTTTATATAGAGTATGTTCCCATTTATATCATTTTTTGTTAAGTTTTGCTAAAGGTATATCTAGAGGCGATTGTGGAGCTTAGGGTATGCAAGGTGGGTTGGACATTCTCCCATTCTGTCTGGACAAAAAGTTAACCCGTGTTTGCCTTCTTTTATTAATTATCAAGTGAACAAAATAAAAACAAATAATGCACACTCGTCATGGATCAGAGCCTAGCTACCGTTATCTGCCGTACCAAAGTCCAAGTTTGATATTCTGAGCCATGCCAGATACTAAAGAGCAAACACATAGTATCTCTGGCAATGCACAACTGATTAAATGTGAAGAACAACGTCACAGACTGGACTAACCCAAAACCAAATGTACCGGATCACCTCAAAAACTGATAATGTCCTTCTGTACAAATGTCCCCAACTGTGGTACATATATACTGCATACACCTTCATTTCAATTACACCAAGGTTCCAGCACCAACAAATGTTTGAGTTTACCCATGCCACAGAAATGGAACATGGCGAATGGCGACATTGTTATTGCCCACACACTTAACCGATTTAACCAAGCCAAATGCGAGGGCGCTCTTGCTAATACGGCAAAATACAGGATACGGCTGGTGCTTTAAGTACAGTGTACATTCCTAATGTTAGTTTAATAACGGGTATATTTTTATAGTTTTCCCAAAGAGAAACAAACATATTCAACTAAAGTATTTCCAATATTGTTGTTTGGGTTAAGTGTGATAATTAATTTAACCTCCAACAAGGAACAACTATTTTATATAACAAATCTCATTAAGTTATTGAAGTTTTCACATTTATCACAGTATTTGTATTACGCATGACTAACATGGTGATTTAGCAAGTATGTTTTCAGGTATATTTTCATAGTTTTCCCAAAGAGAAACCAACATATTCAACCAAAGTATTTCCAATATTGTTGTTTGTGGTAAGTGAGATAACCTCCAACAAGGAACAACGATTTTATATAACAAATCTTGTTAAGTTATTGAAGTTTTCACATTTATAACAGTATTTGTATTATGTATAGAATGTTCTTGCCGTACCAACTCGGTGTTATTAAAGGGTGCTTCAGTTTCTTTTTGCTTAATGTCAACATTCTCTGCGTTCTAGTTGTTTGACCCACGCACACAAGAATTCAGTCTAACGACTCAAAACCTTTATTGGACAGACTCACTTTCCCATACTTTTCCCACGACTATCACGGTAATAGGAAGTACATTCTTTTACTTGCAAACAATAACCCTCGCTAATGACTACAATAACACTAGTCCACCCAACTGATGCCATGTCCTGGTACCATAATTCCCATTTATATGTTTTTATGTTGACTAGCAAACATGACTAACAGGTGTGTGGGCTGAGGGTTTAACGTGACCATGACAACATTGTTTGGCTCTGTGGTTGCTAAGGGTGCAACTCTGGGATTGGATAAGCTTCAATCACATGACAGCTGGAAATCACTGCGCCGTTTTATAATTAGATGTAATAAGATGATAATGATAAGTCAAAGGTGCATCAAGTAGTAAAACCTACCAAAAAGTCAAATTTCCAATTGGCTCAGTTGAACACTTTTGAAACTATGCATGAACACATGTATACTGTACCTGTTGTATTAACTTCAAATGCAAAGTTCTATAAACACCTCACTGAGAATGAGAAAGTTCACTAACATGTTCATTGAATTAGGAATCAGTTTTTGGTGTCACCAGAAACTCATGTGAATCTGCTACAGTACTTGCAACACCACTTTTAACAAACATGGCCTTCATTTTGAGAACACAAAGTTTAGCTGGAATCAAATGGTGAAGACTAACGTGGGTGTGGGTGGAAGGCATTGTAATTTGTGACAGTTATCTGCAGGGAAGGGGCAGGGTCTGCAGGGAAGGGGCCGGGTCTGCAGGGAAGGGGAAAGGTCTGCAGGGAAGGGGAAAGGTCTGCAGGGAAGGGGAAAGTACTGCAGGGAAGGGGCAGGGTCTGCATGGACAGGGCGAACCCTGGCCACAGGTTATATTGTTAACTTCCTTATCAACCTAGCTGTCACTCGAATTCAACCGTTGCCAAGTCAGCAAACATGAACTTTGTCATTTGACAAAGAGCTTGGAATGCAGATATTATATTCTGTTTTGCCAAAGCATGTGTAGATTTTTTGTCAGGAGGGCGGAGAGTAGAGCAGGGGAGATTACATTATTACATTTTGGTCTACTTGCGGGAAGTTGCGGCCCGCCCACAACAAAATAAATTAATTTAGGTTATGATTATATATATGTTTATATATATATACGGTTAAAATAATATATAGGCTACTTTCACTGATGTGTTTCCTAATATCTTTACTTTGTGGTTAACTTTTTTCTGACATTTTTTTCTTTCCAAATGTTTTTCGGCGGCATTCTAATAAGGTAGATGCTTTTCTCACAACAACAAATTTCAGTATTAGGTTAACGATTATTGGGTTAAAATTATAGGATTGATAGTACTATCAGTATATATTTTTTTTAGGTTATTTGTGGTTAATTTCTTAAAATTGACCCGTTTTGCATCAGACAATTCCTTTTTCGATAACACGTTTGTCTGCATACTAATGAACTACTACACCAATGACTTCACGTCGTGCACGACACCCACTCCAATTCACACAGTAATATTAGGCTTTTGCTCACAGTACATTAAATAAACATAATAAATAACCTAACTATAAATTCAGTGCTGCTGTCTAGATCAATAATTTTAAAATTGCTTTTTGTTTCCCATCACGGCTTGATGGCTCTGGTAAAAAAATATATTAATGCAGTACCACACTTGAGTTGATCCAGGGCATTATATTTTAACTATGAAGAAATGAGAATATGTTTATTACTAGAATCTAACCTTTAATGTATAGTAAAGAAGAGTGCATCACAGCCACCGTGATTTGTGATACACGTCCCCCTATATTGTAACATCTGGCTGCTCTGGCAACAACACTGCCCCTAAAAAATAATCCTCTCACAAAACAATTTAATTTGGTGGTTTTTTGTCTCAACTGCCCCTTTGAGAATATCCGCAAGTTTTGTTAAAAATTATGAATCTTTCATACATTCACATTGTCACACTATATGCACTATGATGTGGTGCAATGATGACAATTTAAAAAAAAAAAAAACGGATTATTGCTTAAATATAGCTTTCATGACATATTTGGACTGTCCACAAATAGTACATGCTCATTCACATTTGTCAAAACAATTTTGTTTATTCTATCACCCCCACACATTCATCAAATACACCATAACTTAATTCACTGAAGCCAGTTCTAACAACGCCGTCCAAAATGTGTTTTTTAGTTGTAAAACTTTGAAACCTGGGAGAGGAACACATTCATATGCAAATTATCACATTCATATGCAAATTATCAGTCACGTGATCATCAACTGCTCTGTATTACAGAAACAGGATATTAAGTAGGTTACAGTTTCTGCTCCTCTCACAAGCATCACCTACAAATACAGCGTGGATCTGCCGAAAGTACGAAATGTAAACTCTCGCTGATATCGCGATTCATAATCATTCATTTCCTGTTTAAATATCACACATTTTACGGACTTGCACGCACCACTGACAATACATGTTAGGTTTAAGAACGTTTGGCTGATATATGCATGATACATGCTGTCTTGCAGCATGTATATATATCAAAAGCTGTGCTTTAGTTCAAGAATAGTCCACAGGAAAATGGGAACTTCCTGACGAGAAATAGTGGGGAAAATACACTCATAGGTGAAAGGCCAAATTATTAGAGTATTGTAGTTGCTGAGATCTACTGTATATACTGTATGCACGTTTAAAATCAATTCACATTTTCAATTTCATTAGGAATCTGGCAACATTTGTGACATCACAGTTGCACATTGAATTCAGAAAGCTTTTGTCTTTCATTTAATTAGTGATTTTTCTTGAAATAAATTATCTATAGAAATAGAATATAATCCAAGTAACAGTTATAATTGTTGTACAATATATATACAGGTTAATTCCAAAATATGGCAAGTTATCATAGAATAATCCTAGTAACAATTATAATTGTTGTACAATATATATACAGGTTAATTCCAAAATATGGCAAGTTATCTTATTTTCAATTTTTATTTTGAATCCAAATATTTTTTTTATAGCGAAATTATTAGTTTGCATGCATTAATTTATTTTGTATCAAATTGTGTTACCATAACTTAATTCAGTCATCTGAAAAGGTGAAAAGTGTATGATATTTAGATTTCTTACCCAGCCTTGTACAATGCAGTTTTAGGTATATATTATACTGATCTACAACTACACAAATTCCATATTTTGCTTCAGGCTTGCACATTTGAAATATCCAATATAAAGATGTACTGTATGTATAAGTGGTACAGTAAACATTGTATACCCTTGATCCAAGTATTTTCTTCACACCGGACAGTTCACACCGCCGGTGCTGGGCATCCGATGCTGCCGGGCAATTGCACATAAGGCTTGGAGCTAACCTTAGTAACGATAACAAAAGTCAGCCAAGCAAAGATTGGTCGTAGACACAATGATTAGGGAATATAAATACAGGGAATATAATTGTGATCAACTAAAATGTGTAAGATTCTTTTGTTCAATGTTTGTATTGAAGAGCTTCATGTTTTACATGAACCAGGTGCTAAACCAGGTGCTAAACTTCCAAACCGGGTGCTAAACTTCCGAACTGGGTGCTAAACTTCCAAACCGGGTGCTAAACTTCCTAACCTGGTGCTAAACTTCCAAACCAGGCGATCAACTTCCAAACCGTCCAAACAGAGTGCCAAACTTCCAAACAGTTAACCAGGTGCTGATTAATGCCTACAGTAGGTCACATTTGGCCTGCGGCGTGTCTACGGCAACCGTAACTACCAAAAATCGTCATAACCGTGCAGCATGGCAGAAATAGCTATCCTTGAGGCGACCTCAAGGTTTTTGACGCGGCGTAAGGGGCTATGATTTTTTTAACTGGGAGTTTTAAAAAAAAAATTTAAAAAAGGCTGTAGGCCGTAACCCTGCCGTATGTAGCATTGCAAGATATCAGTGAGGTGGTCGTGCGGGGCCAGTGAGGCCACCACAAGTTTTTTGGCTGGAAAAATCCATCCGTTGATCTTGCGGTCCTTGAGCATTGGCCCCAAGGTCTCCCAAAAGTGGCAAGGACACTGCACATCCCACCCTACGGCAGCCGAACTGGGATATGCATGACTGTGCAGTAATAAATATGGCTCTCATTTCACCACACAGATTGCATACAATGATGAAAAATGTTCTGTAATTGACAATGTACAAGGGTACCTCGGTACTGTACACATAGCAGGGAATTTCCACACCACTAATGTGCTTAAGGGCCACAATGCGTGGTGTGTTTACAAACCATGCGACTGCCGTACGGTCACCTCACGGTTTAAGTTTTACTGAATTCAAAGATCGCCGCATAGGCACTGCACGGAATGTGAACACTACCGTCACAGCCCGCAAAGCCTTACGATTATGAAATCCCACCTCCAGAAACCACATATTGTACCACTAGACCATGGGCGACAGTACCAATCGTTACCTAGGCATAACCATAACCAAATCAAATTCAAACCTGGCACACTGCCCGGTTTAAATAGCCTGGCTACCACCCAGCTTGACCCCTCCCTCCTTTAATATCACTCCTAAGGTCAAATTCATCCATAAAATCCCTTTTCACCAGGGATTATCTACCCTAGAACCCTTGGGATGGAATGAATGCCACATCACATGACCACACCTGCCCTGGTAGATTGGAAGAGCTGTCCAGTTTGGCATTTAGTTTGCATTGGGCAAGGCCAAGTAGTGAAGCAAAGCAACAATGTTGTGGTATTTTATTATTTTTAGTATTAAAGCAAAACAAATTGACATACAGTTACCCCTCTTTATGTACTGTATTTAATAGTCGAGGTGTTTATTACATCTATTCTTTGACCTAAGTGTATCTGAGGAATTGTAGGAAACTTGGGGCTTAATTAATGGGGGTGGAGTTGGAAAAATGGGAATTTGGGAGTGGGATTTTATGGAAAAGATAATGCTATGATTGTAGTTTGTACACACATTTGGAGACTGGGCAAATCCACTCTGCAGTGCAATCGTCTGAAATGAAATGGGTGACAGTCATGGGGTGGGGACAAAGAGACAAAGGTTCTCTGTGCCCACAACATACCACCTCCCCCCCC
>JAODFY010063147.1:0-12224 GCA_027580055.1 Paracaudina chilensis | reverse complement strand
TGTGGTATGGTAGCACTCTCAACCTGGTTGATATTTTTCTTTGGTTGGCGACACATTTTGGCAAAGTGTCCTAATTTACCACAGTTAATGCAGGATTTATTACTTGCTGGGCAGTCCGAACAATTAGCAAGGTGTTTCGTAGAACCACATCGGTAGCATTGGCGTTGGCTATCTTTGCCTTTAGGGTGGAGTCGTTTAGCTTTCGTTGGTCCTTGACGGTCAGATTGGTTGAAGTTAACCCGAGAAAACGATGAGGATCCTGGACCGGTAGAACTCAGCTCTCGGGCCTCACGAACAGCTCGCTCGACTTGTCGGGCTATTTCGATGGCTTTTGGAAGGGTGAGATTGGACTCCAGAAGTAGTCGTTCACGGAGACGTGGTGAATTCGTTTTCTCAATTAACTGATCACGTAGCATTTCATCCATGAAATCTCGAAAATTACATGACGACGCAAGTCCACGAAGAGTAGCAATATATGAATCAATAGACTCGCCAGGTAACTGGGCACGTTGGCGGAAGTGAAATCGTTCTGCAACAACATTAACGATTGGACTAAAATGTTGATTGAGAATAAGTAAAGTCTGTTGATAAACATCTGTAGTGGTTTCATCAGTAGAACCGGTAGTAAGAGCAGGTACGGGTAATGTATAAAAAAAAATCGCTGACCCTCGACCCCCAAGGAGTGAAGTAGTAGGGCCTTCTTGCGGGCGTTCGAAGCCGAAGTTAAATGGCTTGCATCAATGCCTAACATGTAAAAACAAGGTAATCACACTGTCCTAGGAAGAGGTGTATAGGGGCAATGGTGTAAATATGCACATTATTTGTATGGAGAATCTCCCATCACGAATCCCATCATAGTTGGGTCTCCGATGAGGAAATTCGACCCTCGATTGATGGAAATAGCACTCTCCACTTTTAAAAAAATCCATAAAAAATAAAATAAAAGTAAACTGCTATAAAGCCGGACGGTCCGCAAGTTACATGAGTAGGCCTACCTTAAATAATGATTTGCCTGGTATTATGAATGGGCACAATGTCGTAGCCAGCAATATGGTGACGGGGGGCCATGAAATCTTTATAGTCGAATCGACATCCTGCGGGAGAGGTCTAATGGGAGGGAGTGTTGGGAAATTTTTGAATAATTAAGCGTCCTTAATTCCATGCAATCTGATACAACAATTGTTATGTTTTGGAAGCAGAATTCGTTGGTTAATAAAAAAAAAAATCACCTGCATGCTTAATTTTAAACTTATAGAATTGGCAGTTGGATTGATTGATGATAAGTTAGAAAGGTTGGCCTACTTTTAAGCAAATTTGTGGTTTTATCATATAATTAAGGAACTCCTTTCTGTTTCAGATGAACTGAAGATTGAGGTTAATCATGCCTCACTATATACTCCAAAATACCGAAAATGTCAGTAATTTTGTGAGATAGAGCTGTTGTTTTTTTCCTTCTTAACTAACATATATATAATTTTGGGCAAATACGCCACTGAATGAGTGGCATTGTCGAGTTTTTCATAACAATTGGCTAGTTACAAGGCTCGCTGCGACTGCCGAAAATAAGATATTTATGATATAGTTAGCTCAGTTATGTTCGCATTGTCTGTAATATTCTATATATAATGATTCTCAAATGATATGTTTACGTATCTTAATTGTAACGAATTGAATCCCATGTATTTATACCTAAATATTTTGTTTAATTATACAAAATACATCATATACAAATTTTGTCGTTTTTTTTTATCCCATTTGGCGGATAATTTAGCGGGTATGAACTCCGGAAAACTGGTAACCCTTGTAAACGTACGTTAGGCTATAATAAAGTCTAACACTGGAGACTGTAGTGTCAGACTGAGTGTGTTTAGCACACAATCACAAATAACAAGATGTTAATGTCTGTAATGATACTGATAGTGACCTGATCTTACAAAAACGTAACATTGACATAACTTATAAGATTTATTTGTTCCATGATGGCGAGAGCACAGTCATCACACATGCCAATCGAAAATGGTAAATAGATAACCTAGACTAGGCCTAGGCCTATACCTAACTGTAGTGTTATGCATTGCTAGTATAGGGTCAAGTTAGGCCAAGTTCTAAATCTAATACGGCTAAGATAGGTAAGATAGGATACCTAGGCCCCTAGGTAGGTTTAATGTAATTTTTTTTATGTTAGTCTTTGACCCTCGGAAGTCATGCCTAGGCTGGGTTACTCAGCTGTTGAAAGCCCATTCCAATGGAAATACACTGGTAATGTTGAATCTGGATTCATGGATTTGCTATCAGTGCACTGTGCAGTGCATTAGCCATGTGTGCAGTCAAAACGTCCCATGGCTTTACCAAAATGTCCCAGGGCTTTACCAAAACGTCATTGCATAAAAGCCACAGTAAAAGTAAAGGTACTTATTTAGAATCCATACTCGAAAGTAACTACTGTACATGACAACCCTATCCTAACCTTAAACCCTAACCCCCTAACCCTGAGCCTAATCCACACCCTAACCCTAACCTCTAACCTCTACCCTATCCCTAACCCCTACCCTACCGTTATGCTCACACCAGTAAGATCGGTGCAGCTTTGGTGACCAGGAGAACAGCTGAAGTGAAAAAGGCAGCTGCCAAAGTATTCACCTAAGTAGCAGGGATTGTCAACAAAGTTATGCTGGCCAAGAGTGTCCTTGAAGCAGTAGACCCACTAGAGACTCTGTGGGAGCCTGTTAATCTTAGCCAGGGCAACCAATCATCATTGGCAAAAGATGTTGTCTGTAGAACCATGGGACTTTGAGATCGACACCAGCTACATCCATGCCGACAGAAGGACATCCATGCTGGCAGGAAACTGCACCTGCTCTTTGCAACAAATCAAAAGTTACATCTGCCATTCAAAGATGGGACCTTCAACTGATGAAGATACTTTTCTCCATAAATATGCAGTGGAGATGTGAAGCAGGTTCAAGCATATTCATCTTGATGTCTGCCGATGGAAGAAGAACTACCGAAAGGCACTTAATGTGATTAAGAAGCTCACTGCAAGCCAACGAGTGATGCAAATGGTGTTGGACAAATTGTGGTGTTAATCAAATACACCACCAAAAGCATGAATCCACTCCCATGTAGCTGCGCTGGACTTAAGCATGTGATATCAATGAGCAACTGGCCACAAATCAATGAATCCACTTGCTGGTAGATGCAGCTATGGAGCTATCCCAATATTTCTCTAAAATTGTTCTTACATGTACTTGTGGTGTGGCATGCATGCAGAAAGTGCTAGAATAGTAGTGCTACAGTATTTATCACAACTTTCCTCTATGTTTAGTGTGCATTTTGCCTCCACTATTGAGTGACTTTTCATTATGGAGGATGCCAGTTGGGATGATTGATTGTGGTGATAAGGGGATAAAATGGCAAGGCAATGGTATAGCTTGTTTGGACAACTAATTTTACAAAAAGGCTACATTAGTTTGTCAACAGAGTAAATTCTTTTTTGGTATTTTTGGTTCATTTTGTTCAATTATGGACTACAGTTTACACACACATACCTTAAACAGCAGACCACCATGTTGTATAATGTACTATTTCCATTGATTTCAAAAGCCCTTGCATTACCCACCTTTCCCTGCTCCCTCAGACTCTGGTGTTTTGTCCTATGATGATACTTGCCTAAAATGATAGACACCCATATTAACAAGATGGACAATAATAATAGTAATGTCTCTAAATAAATGAACATATCAGTTTAAATATGAGATTTTATTGTCTTTGCTATTCCAGGGCTGACTAAATTTGGAAAGGAAGAACATTTTACTTACAAATCTGGCTGCTGTCCATAGTACAGTCGCCTCAAATATTTCTGGGCACATCCTTGCCCAACCCTCCCCCCAAAAAAAAGAAAATTTTCTTAATGATAGTGAGTGAAAATGTCATAAGTTGGTATCTTCACAACTGAAATATGTACTACCACTTAAAAATAATATGGCTTCGAATAGAAAGTCTTCAATTTCTGGTTTCCCAAACAAAAATGCCATCATGCCCCTCAAAATACAAGAACACTAATGGTGCATAAACTGTGTGCCTTGTGAAATTTTATGTCACAACCTAATATGCGGTTTTCTAGGAAAATCTCATCATCGTTTCATGTCTGGTTGATGGTGTAATCCTATCTTTCTCTTCTATTATTTTCAGTTCGAATTGTCCATTCGGAGAAAGATCTTGAACCTGTGATTCGTCCTCTTGCTAAAGGACTTGAGCAACACCTCAAGCTACCTGGCCAAGCTGATTATGACAGGACAACAGGTAAACCTATGTCATCTAACCTTCTTTTGAGAAGTACATGTAGGTATATACCCAGAAAATTACTTCCTGATTACTCCCAATGCCAATTGGCAGCTCACTGGTAGCATTGATTGGCATTGATTTGGTTCACCGGCATTCATTTCACTGGCCATTGACATGTCCCCAACCAGTTGTCATTTTTTTCATGTCTAATACCAATGCTATATATATATATCTTTGTATGAATCTGAACCAAGAACAATGATCCATTGGATGTCCACTCGGCACAAAGTGCGGGAGGGGAGGTTATTATCTCTTTACTGGAAACATTGTTTGGATTGAGCTCAATCTTGTGAGAAGGTTCATAATATTCTTGTTGTTTTTAATAGATACCTCAAGACATGATTATGAAACTTTGTATGTTGCCCAGATCTATCATATTGTGAAATATCTTAGTTTACCAGTGATTTTTTTTTATATCTAGATCTCAGTCCGGATTACATCATCAACCAGCTGAAGAAAGTCATCGATCTGAAGGTCCAGACAGTCCTCTATGTATCTGACGATCTACTGAAGATCTTCAAAAAGAAGAAAAAGCAGATTGAATCACTGAAAGGTCTGTTTTACTCAGAGGCTACTGTATGTAGGCCTATATACCTAATTGGCTTTGGGGCCAGAATTGTTTACCTTTAAATTATGGGTCAACCAATAATCAGATCGGCCATCGGATCAGGCCGATGTTTTGCGCTATTGGCAAAACATTGGATTGTTAAATGTGGCAATTGTATTCACCGACATTTACCTATGTTTAAATAAGAAATTGTTACTGTTCAAATAATGCTTGTTTTGTATGAGAGAGTGTTGTGAATCTGTTAAAACATAGATCTGCCTCAATAGTTTCATGAACCTCAGTAGTTTCATAAAAAGTGTAGTCTGAAATTGTTGAAAGTTGATGAAATCCAAAATGTAGCCAATATACAACAGTGTTGATATCCTATGAGAATGTGTGTAACAGATAACTGATACATTATTTACTATTGGCGCAATATACATCGGATCAGATTGGCCGATGTTACCAAAAAATATTGGATCGGTACGCCAAAGTCGTATCAGTCAGTATAGTCTAACACTTTTTCTTCATCCATCTTCAAATAGAATGTTCAAGTAACAATTGCTGTACAATACATTTTTCAAAGAATTTTACGAACATTGGCATACCATTTAAAATTGGTATGAAAAAGGCATGGAAATGGTAGAGAACAAGCTAACCAGCATTCTGAGAGTGCTAACCTATACCGACCGACACCAATAACCAAATGAGAGCCGCTACCTGCTCCCCCTCCCTCCCTTCCCTCTCACCTACCCTCCCTAACCAATTTGATCACAATTTATTAAAAATGAGGCAAAGTTCTTACCTGGTAAGTATTCTATACCTCTGAATTTAGTTCAAATTGATTAAGTAGTTTCGAGATGTCATGAAAAAACTCATTTTCAACCATCCCCTCCCTATGTCTAAGTGACTTTTGACCTGACCCCTCCCATACTCCCAAAGTTGTATACTTTTAGTCTACTGAACACTTTTACCAAATTTGAAGATAATAGTCCAATAGTTCCAGAGATATCAAGGACAAGGTGAAATGGGAAAATGGGAAAAATCGGACCTAGTCTGAACTCTGAAAGTCATAATGTCTATGCAGGAACACACACACACAAACACTACTAAATACATAACCTACTATTGACTTCATCAATGTAGGTAATAACAATGAATACCAACCCAAGTTAGCTGAGGAGATCACAAATGTGACCAGATGCTTAATTACAATTAAAAATGTTTTTAAAAAAATCAATATCGCACCATCAACCAATCAAATGCTATTGTAATTGGACGACTCTTTTATAAAGTAAAAGCAATCATGCCTTCCTTGTGTTAAGCAGGGAATTTGAATTCAGCTTTGTTATTATTTCCTGTTAGGTGTCTTGAAAAAAGATGCAGAGACAACTCATGGAATGAAGAGAATTGCTATCATCTGGGGGTCGTTGAAAGAAAAAGACTTGGTTAAGAAGGTTTTTGGATTGGACATCAGTAAAGTACATGAAAGCCATCTCTGTGATCTACGCCTGGATAACTTTTCTCTCAGTGAGACCGGGAATCTTGTAGAGGCTGTTCTGAAGTTATGGAAGGGTAAGTGATTGCATTATCTTGCTACAGATGCTGTATGCAATCGTCAGAACTTGTTGCTGCCAGGCCTCGACAATTATGCTTCACTAAATTTTTGTTAATGACAACCTCCAAAAATACAAAAATTAACCAACTTGGTGAGCATATTATGATCATTCAGAGAGAAATTACTTAGGAATAGCTTGTGAAAACTATATCTCAAGATAAGCATATAGGGTTGACATTATTCTTAGTGTTTATGTTGGTTATGGGTAATAGACAATCCATAATGTTTGGTATAAGTGCCATGAATATTCAGGGGGGCTGGGCTATTGGGTATTTTAAGGCCTGTATGATTGTTCATCAGACATGCAATCAGACATGTATATTCATAAGCTTTAATGCATTATTTCTTCCCAAAATTAAAAGTTCCTCAATGCTTTTGGAAAATATCAGTTTCATGAAATACAAATGATGGCACATGAAGCCATGTTCCTGAAGTGCCATTTGAGTGAAAATATGTACATGGATCAGCTTTTTCAGTAAATTTGTGGTTTGCCAGGATGTTCAAATCATGGCTTCAACAAGTATTGTCAGGTTAGAAGACCCCTGTGAATATTTACTACAAGGGTGCTCAAAGGGTTGCTAGCTTCACAATGAGTGATGACAGTGTTTGCTAGCTTCATAGCCATATCAGTGACAAGCATAACTGTCTGGTACTGTAGAGTAACATAATACTAACATAATGTGTTGTAGATCGTAGAAGTGTACAGGACAGTCCAGCTGGTATGGTGGAAACATACCACAGGCCCCTTGACAGTCTACAAGTTTCAGCGATGTTTGGTTATGATACGGAAGGTGGAATCTATGCGATCATTTTAGCATGTTAGTATGTCTACGGTTGTGCAGCAGGATCTGGACAAAGGATTTCCAGGTCCTCGGTAGGAAAAAAATTAAGGGTCTGTTAGGTTAGAGTAAAGGGTATTTCAATGAGGTCCTTGGACTGAATGTGAAACCCACCTGTGTGTGTGTGTGTGTTTGAATTGACAGCACACTCCTAAACATGACATCTCAACAATGACATGTTGGATCAATGTCATATGCTATAGGTAGATGCACCCTATGATGATTTAATGTGCCATTTTGCTTTTGTTGTCCATGACATGAATATTAATGAGTGAATGAATATTAAAAATAAAATTTCAATGAAATCCTTTCACTGAATGTAATGTACACCCTGTGAGTGTATGTGTGTGTGTGATGTGACAGCTTACTCGTAAACATGATATCTCAACAACGACACGTTAGTTCAATGTCATGCTACAGGTAGCCATGATGAGTAGATGTGCCCTATTGCTTTTGTTGCTTGAAGTAAAATTCTTCAAATGTCAATATTTTCACAACTGTATATCTGATCGGCTTCATACTTGGTATGGTTATGTTCGATGATGAGAGGTTAATAGCTATATATATGATAACAAAATTTCACCACATGCCCAATCAGCTTCATACTTAGTGTTCAAACGATCATGTTTTTTACAGATTACCGATTACACATTCTTGCATTTCGATTCTGATTATTTAAAACCCAAAATTATCACATCTGTTTAGCAACTTATTTGACATAATTTGGCCGTAACTACTCAAGCTAATCTGGCAACAATATAGCAGTAACTCGCACATGTTTACTGTTAGCATCTTCACACATTCATGTACATTGTTATCCATTTATCACAGCTAAAGTATAACGTTTATCAACACAAACAGTCAATGTGTGTTCACTGTTCATGCCACGTCATAGTGGTATTGAATTGCAAAATGAAGTAGGCCTATGCCTGTTACTACGTAAAAAATGCCAAGAAATTCTGGTTGTGATTTATGTGAAGTATTGGCTTTGGAAACATCACTCACCAACTAAGGTACATAGTATTCAGACGTATACTACAATAAAACATGCATCATACAGTATTAGGGTTTCCCTAATCGCGTATGACAACGACTTGAACTAGACGAGTTAAACACAAACTTAAATTCCTGCGACCACTATTCAGAATACTGTCTGTAGGAATTTATTTAGAATTTGTCCATTAATTGCTAGAAGAATGCAAACAGAAATTGTTTGATTAATAAAAACAAAATTAGGACTTGTACTGTAATGTACTTTTCCCTTTCAATATTATGTAGGCTGCACAGGTACTGGTCAAGCTCATTTTTTTTGGTCTCTCTCATATTTCAGGTTTGGATGCAGTCCTCCCTTCCACGGCCGCATCTGGTATTGGATCAGAGAAGGTGCCACTGGAAGATTCCATTCCAAAGAACGGAGAACCCCAGGCTGATGAAATAGACCAAACAATGCACTGCCCAGAGCGTAAGTGATTAACAGATGAAGTTATGTGTCCAAATTACCTACAATGTTTACCATATGTTCAGTGTGTAGGTTTCAAAAGCGTGATTTAGATAATTTTTCTTTTACTTTATGCCAATGCTAGGTCAGGGTCAGAGATACACGGGGTCAGCGGGCGATTTGCCTGCACATTTGTAAAATCACTGTTTAAAAATTAGGTGAGTGGGATGGTGTGGTGGGATGTCTGTGGGGGTAAGGGGTTGTTAAATTAACAATGAAAACAGAAAAAGGGGAACATCAAGAATCATGTTGAATCTTTTATTTATACAATGGCACAAATCATTTCAGTAGACTTCACCCCTGATAATTATTTTCTGTGCAACCAAAATGGCAGTGAAGATTTACCAACTGAAGTTATTGATGCTCATATTGCTCACATTGTCTCACACTGGGATAAACGTGATACATTATGTTGTTGTTATTGTTTTTTACAGCTACAGATTGCTGAAATGTGTTTTATACTTTTATGAACCATCTATTGAAATTTTAAAATAGCCCTTGTGAACTCAAAAAAGGTCCCTGTGGACACAATCATAGGATGACCTTTTTAGTGACAATTCTTAAAATAGCCCTGTTAGTCCAGATTGTATACACTTGGAATATTTGAATGCATTTTGCATTTGGGAATCTCTGCAGGCTGACTGAGCTGATCCCTTACGTTAAATTGCTCAAAGAATTTTAACATAACAATTGATCTTTTCATAGTTAAAAATGAATACCCTCATATAGACGAGCGAAAAAGCTAAAAATGGAATGATTTTTGGTTCCTTGCGGTAGCAAAAGAAACCTATGTAGTCAGGTTGGCGTGTGTGTGTGTGTCTGTGACACCTGAGCTTGGGACCCCTCTAACTCTATATGGGAAAGGTGCATGGAAGCCATACTTGGCCTGTAGATCTGCCATGGTGAGAAGGGGTGCCCTATTGTTTGGTGCCTGCAATGGTCAGTTATGGTCCAACTACCCAAAATATTAAAACTGCAATAACTCCCATTGCCAAGGTACGACAAGGTTGATATTTTGGGACAAGTTGTGAATGGGTTAGGGGAACATTTTGCAACTTAACGGTCATGTGATCCAAGGTCACCAAAGGTCAATTAATAGTATTGTTGGGAATTGAGTTAATGTAATCCTCTCATCGATCCGCTTCCAGGTGACCTATGACCTCAGTTTGACCTTTGGTGGCCTTTTGGCCTTTTCCTTTTTTCATATTTTTCAATTCAAAAATACTTCCTGATCAAGAATATCACTGTTTGACCCCTGTGTGACCTTCATGTGTGAAGTTATATGACATCAAAGGTTGAAAAAGTTTTTTTTTTCTTATTTGGCACAGTTAGGATGGTCGTACAGACTTGTCATGTTGTTTTTTTTTATCAGGAGGTCAAACTACATCTGACCCCAAGGCCAAAAGTTAGACACAAACAATAGTGTGGGTTTTATTACTAGTTCTTTATTATTATATCTATTGCCACCAACATACTGCTTTAACATATATACTATAATATTAGTACCACCCTTATGATAACTAAGAGATATTTTTAACACGTTGTCATGGTAACCTCCCAAGAGAATACCAGAGGAATGTGTGGGTTTTTAACAGGAATCTTTATATATAAAAACTGGTTGAAAATCCTATTGGCTACAGTGTGTGTAAATAGTATACAAACTTTTGAAGCTGAAAGCATGGTATGGTTGACAATCAATGAATTTGCATTGTACATACATGTTTATACATGTACCAATGTTAACTATATGGGCTCTTTTTCTTTTTCAGTTTCAATTGTGCATTTTTGCAATGAGCTACCGTTTGTATCCGATCTGGGGTTCCGTCTTGTGGAATATATGAAGTTGCAAACATCTCCCAGCTTTTACACATTTTACAACAATAGTAAGTGAGGTGTCATTTCATGGCACATGCCACCAATATGCATTTCTGTAAAAAAATATTTACTAGACGAGTTAAACACACACATTAGCAACCAATGTATAACTACCATGACATGTACATGACATGTATGAATATCAAAGACAACAGCAGATGAATTCTCTATTGAAATACTGGCAATCAGGCTAGGAATGACCACACAATTTGTGCTCTTCTACGATTATGCCAGCTTGGATGCCCTCGCATATTAGGGCAGCCGCCTTCACCAACGTTAACTAATGTTAACTACTGGCAATCAGGCTAGGAATGACCACACAATTTGTGCTCTTCTACGATTATGCCAGCTTGGATGCCCTCTCATATTGGGGCAGCCGCCTTCACCAACGTTAACTATTGTTAACTACTGGCAATCAGGCTAGGAATGACCACACAATTTGTGCTCTTCTACGATTATGCCAGCTTGGGTGCCCTCGCATATTGGGGCAGCCCCCTTCACCACCCCCCCCAGTTTTCATTTACCTCCATCGCTGCTGAAATCTGGCTATTTTACATTTTGACTGGACTGGGCACACAGAGAAAGCTTGTAAAGATCTGTTGTTGCCAGATGGTAACATAAATTGGTGTGTTCATTGGTCAACATGGAATATTTGACTTGATACTACTTGTTTTTTTTTTAATTGACTCCCACCAGACACACTCTTCTTGCTTCTCAGCACTATGCTAAAAATGTTATTGTTCTTAAGAGTTTGAATGATATATGTCTGTTTTTTTCAGAGAATGATGAAGTTTTAGCTAAAATTCTGAAACAACTCCGTGGCTTACTTGTAAGTGAAAGTACCAAAATGGTGGTGATACTAACAGAACAATTCCTACAGTTGCTGAAGGGTTCAAGGGAATCGGCTGGGGAATTTGGTAAGTCGGTGACCTTGTAATACCAGTGGGTATAAATTAGAGAGAATCTGTTTTGTAAAGATTTTAAAAAGGTCATGACACAACACAAAAGTACAATTAAACTTGTGTACCAGGGAGTGATGTCAGAGTGCAATCCTCTTTGCATTATTTTTTATTCTTTGCCGGAGGCGAAAGAAATCTATGCAGTCACGCATGTGTGTGTGTGTGTATGTGTGTGTCTGTATGTCTGTGACAGTTCTTGTAAACTTGACAAGTTCTGACATTGGTCATACTTGGGTGGTGGATTACCCATAGTGAGTATGATCCCTATTGTTTTTGGTGGAGGTCAAAGGCCATCTGAGGTCAAAAGGTGAAAACTTTGTAAACACCATAGCTTGACTAGGGAAAGTTAAATTGAGTTCATACTTGGTATATATGCTAGTCATGGTGAGTAAATGATCCTTATTGTTATTGGTAGGGGTCAAAGGTCATCTGAGGTCACCAGAGGTTAAATACTGGAAAATATTGTTAAAGGTTGGACATGGCTCATACTTGGGTGGTGGATTACCCATAGTGAGTAGATGATCCCTATTGTTTTTGGTGGAGG
>JAODFY010063036.1:0-12225 GCA_027580055.1 Paracaudina chilensis | reverse complement strand
ACTAACGCCTGATATCAGAAATTCCGCCACACTCAACATTTTCAAACGTAACCTAAAATACCACATACTCCATCACATGAATCACCGTCTTTGCTCTTTCTCTCTCTCTCTTGACTCGATCTTCTTATTTTTGGCTCATATATAGCCTACAGGGACCCGACTCGAACAGTTTTTACTTACTTCTGGTCCCTCCACTTCCTTTTATTAGTTACTGGTTCGTTGAACTTTTTTTGATGAGTTATCAAGTATTATGCTATATATATATTTCGTAACGATATCGATTATTCTTGTTTTGAGGAAGTGGAAATAAACTTGTTATTCACAGTGTGCACTGAAGCGTGCGCCGGGAGCGTGCGTTGTAAGATTGAATAGGAACTTATTAGTAGGCATATGCTATGATTGTGCCGCTTCGATTGTGGCTCAAATTCTTAGGAGACAACATGTTGACAAACACCCCTATATACATGCACTTATGTGTATTGAAGCATGGTGTGTGGGATAATTATTTCCATTATCACCTGCATTTATAGGGACACATCTGGGACATTGTCAATTGGGACTGGGGTAGGTTTTCATAGACCCTAAACTATAAAAGAAAACTACATCACATTGATGGGGAGGGGGTCAACAGACAGAGAAGAGAGAAACAGTGAATTAATTATATTAATAAACATCTATTATGGTATGGATGGGAAGGGGGTCAACAGAGAGAAAAGAGAACAGTGAATTGATTATCTGAATAAACATTTATTATGGTTTTATTCTCATTGTTTGTAGATTATCATTGAATGCAATCATTATTAAAATATCAATATTCTTTATAATTACCAGAAAGCTCAGATGGAGAAAAATTTATATAAACATATTACAAAGTATATCCATAATGTGGTATGCTGGTTGAAGTGAGCCCTTGTAGTACTGTAGCCCATGTTGTAATATAGCCTTCTATGTACAGGTAGCCCTTGTCATAATATAGCCCTAGTTATATTATAGCCCATGTTTAATATAGCCCATGTTTAATATAGCCCATGTTGTAATACTACCTTTTATAATGTACATATAGTAAATCTTAAATTAAAAAAATCTTTGACGGAAATTTAAAAATACACTCATTGGTCTAATTCTCTCCCATTTTCACATCTTACATTGCTAGTAACATATAAGCGAAAAGCTATTTGTGCAATAACTATGATGTCACAACTGGTAGTGGTACACATGTTAATTTGACTGTTTTTTTTAGTAATTTTAGCAGTGTTCAAAAACATAGTTGCAGAGGTTTAGCCTGTCAAATTCACGTTCATGTCAATTTTAAGGATATAAAAAAAAATAGAATTTTATGTAAATGAAATATGATATTGTTAGTACTAACAGAAGAATCTGAGACCAAACACAAAACTGAGTCACATATGTAAATTAAACATCTTCAATTCTGTTTAATAAGAACAGCAGAATATATGTAATTTAAACCATAGTAGACACACTGGCATTTAGGCCTATATGTATGTCGATCTCTGTATTAACCATGCTTTTCTGTATATTATTTGTATTCATATTTTGTCAGGCTTTAGCAGCAATGGAAAGTTGAGATTTCAACAAATATATGATGCAAAAATATAGGTCTGGCACTGCATGCCAGTAATGCTGTCTCATTTACTATGCTAACATGCAGTGAAAATATGAACATTTAGCTAAAGTTCTTCCTTATTATTGTAAAATGTTGAACTGTTCAATGCAGCTATAGATATAGATATTTCTTCCTTATTATTGTACACAAAATGAAATTCCTAATGGTTCCAATTTATAAATGCAAATTGGACTGCAGACAAAATAATAAATCTGTTTGAATGTTGGCTAATGTAACTTCCTTGTGTAAACATCCTGGTTCCTTATTTGTAATGGCTCAATTTGAACTGCACATACAAAATACATTTTGCGAGGATGTGAGGACTGCTTCATTTGAACAACATTGGGTACAATAGATAATTACCTATGGCACTCATGAGGGACGATCCCTCCCAAAAATGTTGAACTGTTCAATGCAGCTATATATATATAGATATAGATATTTCTTCCTTATTATTGTACACAAAATGAAATTCCTAATGGTTCCAATTTATAAATGCAAATATGACAGCAGACAAAATAATAAATCTGTTTGAATGTTGGCTAATATAATTTCCGTGTGTAAACAGTCTGAATTACATCCTGCATGGTTCCTTATTTGTAAATGGCTCAATTTGAACTGCACATACAAAATACATTTTGTAATGTGAGGACTGCCTGATTTGAACAACATTGGGTACAATAGATTACCTATGGCACTCATGAGGGACATTCCCTCTCAAAAATGTGGAACTGTTCAATGCATAGATATAGATATATAGCCCTTAGCTCAGGGGAATACTTAATAAGTATTCCCTAAGTATTCTGCAAGTATTCAAAGACTTAATAAAAGTATTCTGTGGCATTCACAAGTCTTCAACACTTTGGAATACTTATGGAATATAAAACTAGAATACTTTAGTATTCTGAATAAGTCTCCAAACATTTCTGGGAATACTAAACAAGCCCAAGTATTCCAATCACCATTTTTGGAAGACTTTACAGATGGAAACCAGGTCTGTTTGAATATTAAGAGTCACAAGTATTCATATACTTACTTGAATAGAAGTTGTTATCTGTGTATTCATATATATGGCTCTACAACGATTCAGCACTTTTATATATATATATACAGATAGGTCCATCATTTTTTCTAAATCCCTCCCAAAATAATTCACCCTTAAAATAATGTTCCTCAAGGAGGTCCATATTAGGCCCACTACTCTTTATCATATATGTCGATGAATTTTGTAATGTATCCACAAATTTTTCCCTTGTAAAATATAAACTTTCTAGGTTTATACATCGATTCCCATTTCCCAACTTTCATGGATAATAATCATATTTCCAAATAAGTTTCTTAAGTTGTGGGTATCTAATTATCCAACTTAAGTATACTTTTCCTAAGGAAGGTTTAAGGTCTATTTATTTCAGTTGTATTCTCTCTCAGCTTTGCTGTTTCTCATCTATTTGGATTAATAATTCCAAGACTAATCTTAACAAGTTTTCATTTGTCAGCGAGCTGTGAGACTTCCAGTCCTGTGATAACACTAGTCACTTGATGCTCCTCTTGGTGCTAAAGTTAAATGATCTCAGAGATATTTTGACACCTAAACCATTAATTACACTATTCATAATTATTACACCAGGCATGCAGGTAACTTAATTACGTGCCTCCGTCTTTTCAACGTAGCCCTGAAGCATGCAAAGTCTTCCACATTACTATTTCTTTGTGGAACAATCTTTTTGGCAATATAAAATCCAAAATGTCTGTAGCTTCTTTCCGGAGGCAAGTGAAAATCTATTATCAAACCAGTGATCAAGATAGGGGTGCTTCTATCGGATGTATTTTACTTGCTTAAGCCAATAATTAAGGATTGCTTTAGTCTACTTTACTTTCACTTTTAAGTGTTCAATTATTTTTATCTTGTTATTGTGTTTTTGAAATGTGATAAATGAAATTAAAAACAGACATATGTTTTTTTTTATATGTATATAAAATGCATGGTACCCCAGTACATAAGGTAAAACACAATAACAGGAACTAACTCAGTGCCAGAGTTAGACATGTTAACAATTACATATGTAGAAAATGCATAGTATGCCAGTACATCAAGTACAATACAATCACACATAATACCTAACTCAGTGCCAGAGTTAGACACATTACCAATTACTTGTATATAAAATGCATGGTATCCCAATAATATGAAGTACAAGCAAACTACCTAACTCAGTGCCAGAGTTAGACACATTACCAATTACATGTATATAAAATGCATGGTATCCCAATAAAATGAAGTACAAGCAAACTACACAACTCATTGCCAGAGTTTGACACATTACCAATTATATTTATATAAAATGCATGGTATCCCAATAAAATGAAGTACAAGCGAACAACCTAACTCTGTGCCAGAGTTAGACACGTTACCAATTACATGTATATAAAATGCATGGTATCCCAATAATATGAAGTACAAGCAAACTACCTAACTACATTTGACACCATTAAAAAATACTATGGGAAGAAGACTGACATAAAAGATTTCCAATAGTCCAAACAGAATTAGCCTAACTAAAGTACAAATAAGGCTGCTGTGTTTGACCTCTTAAAATCCTGAAATGAATTTTCCTAGGCCTCCTGCAATGGTCCACTTACTCATTATAATACACCATACAAGCATGTTTCCCCATTAAGTCAAACTGATAACAAGGTTTTCAGCACTTGACCCAATGGCAACCTCAAAGTACCTTTGACCTCTTTTATAATCAAGTAGGTTAATCTAATCTGTCCAACCGACTTAGCAAGTTTCCCCCGCACCATTAGCCTGATTTCAAAGTTGGACACCTGACACATGTTGACCTGTAATGACCTCTTAACTTCTTATACAATCAACAGGGTTCATGTACTAAATATGGCTAAACTATATATACCCACTATGAGTTTAATCCAAGTTTATTTTTTAGCCTGATTACAATTTTTTTACTACTTGACCCATGTTTGGTTGATCTACTCATGTGACTTTTCACTTTTCCTCTATATTGAGTTAGCCCAACTACAAGGTTTAAGTTTTTTACCCAAGTTGACCTCAAATGATCTTTGACCTCTTATAAAATAAAATAGGGTTCATCTACTCAATATGGCTGGCCTACGTACCAAGTTTGAATTTCATCCACCTTTCCCCTAATGAGCCCGATTACGAGCAAGGTGTCACACACAAGCACACACATACGACATGATTACATAGTTTCCTTTAAATTACCTTTGGCAAGGAATCAAAATGCATGGTACCCCAATAATATAAAGTACAATAAAATCCTACTACAATGTTAAGTAATTTGACCTCAATTGACCCAAATGATCTCCAAATGACCTTCAAAATTTTTGGCACTTAATGTTGACCATATGTACCAAGTTTCATGTGAATCAAATAATGTTTAGTTATTTTGACCTCAATTGACCCCTGATGACCTATAAATGACCTTCAAAATTGATGATGCTTAGTCACAATTGCTAATTAACATGATTTTTTGGAGAATGCTGTTTAGATGTTATATATGTGGAGGTTTCAAGAAAATAACCATTTTAGATTAAGTAATAGAGCAGAATGAAGATTTTCCTTACTTTGACCTCAGATCTTTGACATCTGACCTTATTTGTTAGGGCATGCACAACTTCACACCATGGGGCACCTATGTACCAAGTTTGACCTTAACCAGCAAAGCGGTTTAGGAGACGCGGTCGCAAACTTTTTTCACACATGCACACACACACACACATGTACTATCCTAACCTAATAGACCCTAACCTTTGTTTGTCTTCCGAGGACTTGAAAATCCCATTGTGTTTCTTCCGAGGGATTGAAATTCCTTTGTTCAAGTCCTCGGACATAATTACCCTATTAAAACACACACACACTCACACTTTTTTACCCCCTTTTGGCCCCTACCCGGTAAGAGGTGTTTCGGTCAACAATAAGTACCATACCAAGTTAGACCCCCCTGTGTATCGAAAATCAACCACACATAATATTACCATGGCAACTGTTGCTATGGAAACTGAGAAGGTAATAATACCCTCTGACCATCAAACAACTACAATATCTCATCTGCCCTAAAGGTCGATGAGATAATTACTGGAAAACATGTACCACAATGTATTTTTATTCAAATTTTTTCATCACAAAATGCAGCTAATTAATCATTGGAAGGAAAAACCCATCCTTTTGAGATTTCTGTTATTACCGTAGTTACCAACATAACTGCTGTTTTTCTTATTAGCTGTTGATATTTGAAATTTTCATTACTGCCCAAGCATAGTTCCTGTAAATGTTAGCTCAATGTTGCAGTGGAACCAGTTATCTTACCACTGAGACCGAGCCAAATGTAGTAATATCCAGTCCAGTAAAAACTGTTGAGTTTGGACGACACAAACTGATTCTCAGCATCTCTGAAAGTATAAAAAAAGAAAAATAGGAATCCCCAGAACTAAAGGCATTACCATCTGACAAATCGATACATGTGTAGGCTTTCAAAGCTGACAAACTAGGCTTCTTAGCCTAACACAATAAGCCAGTCAAGAATAAGGGAGTTTATTTCATGTCGTTTAACATGCTACAAGCGGAAAAACAAAATGTTTATCATTCCTTCTGATTTTGAATTAAAACTAGGTTTGATTCAACAATTTTACAAAAGATTTTAGGTTATGTCCTACAATGTACAGCTAGATGTTTGCTGGTGCATGGTTTAAAATCACTCGAGCTCATTCACGGCAACACAGCAGATTTGCATAATGGGATATATGTGACTGAGCTAGCTGGCTCATTGAAGACTCAATGAAGCATGCCCAAAAGTTGTCCCCAACCCCAGGACAGCAGAATAGTACAGCAGAATGGTTAGTACAGGGCCACCCATCCCATACACTGACTGGACTGGACACTGACATTACCAAATCTGGAGGGACCTTGACTATCCCCTTCCCCATCAAACACCATTGGTGGGAGTCTCACTGTATGTACAGCAGAATGGTTAGTACGGGGTTAGTAACAGAATATTCTCACTACACTTAACAACAGGATGGTTATTATGTAATGCCTGTAATGACAAAATGGTTGCGCATGTAAACCCGTTCCCTTATCATGTAGCCTCAACCCACACACTCAAGGGTCTCTCCCTGCACTTACAAAAGAATGGTAAGTGTGTAGCCCCTTTCCCCTGCCCCACCCCAGACACTCACAGGGCTCTCAATGCCCTTTCAACATAATGGAAGCACGGTTAGTATATCGCCCCATCCAACAGCCCCAATCACCCTCACTGCACTTATGACAGAATGGTTAGCATGTAGCGCCTTTCCCCCACCCCACCACACCCCAGACACTCACAGGGCTCTCAATGCCCTTTCAACAGAATGGAAGCATCGTTAGTATATAGCCCCATCCAACAGCCAAAACCAGCCTCACTGCACTTACGACAGAATGGTTAACATGTAGCCACCCTCACTCTCACAGAAGTGCTTGGCATCTGTGTAGGTTTTATCTTCCTTGACAACCTGGTAGCAGAAACCGTTGAATAGTTCCCATCCACTGGGGCATAAATCTGAAACAGAACAAAAGAATTTACCATCTGGATTTCTTTAGAAGTAGTTCATTCAAGAACTTATTGAAGAGTTGAATTTTATATTTTAATTGAAGAGTTGAATTTTATAGTTTAATTCTATAATAATTCTATAGTTTAATTGAAGAGTTGAATTTTATAGTTTAATTCTATAATAATTCTATAGTTTAATTGAAGAGTCTAATTCTGTAGCTTAATTGGAGAGCTTAATTGAAGGGTTTCATCCTTCAATTAGTTAAATTGAACAGTTTAATTCTATAATTAAATTCTATAGAAATTCTATTATAATTCTATAGTTTAATTCTTTAGTTAATTGAAAGTTTAATTGAAGAGTTTAATTCTATAGTTTAATTCTTTAGTTTAATTCTATAGTTTAATTCTTTAGTTTAATTCTATAGCTTAATAGAAGAGTTTAATTCTATAGTTTAATTAAGGAGTCTAATTCTGTAGTTTAATTGAAGAGTTTAATTGAAGGGTTTAATACTAAAGTTAAATTGAACAGTTTAATTCTATATTTTAATTGTATAGTTTAATTTTATAGTAATTCTATAGTTTAATTCTTTAGTTTAATTGAAGAGTTTAATTGAGAGTTTAATTCTATAGTTTAATTGAGGAGTCTAATTCTTTAGTTTAATTGGAGAGTTTAATTGAAGGGTTTAATTCTATAAGTTAAATTGAACAGTTTAAATTCTATATTTTAATTCTATAGTTTAATTCTATAGTTTAATTCTTTATTTTAATTGAAGTGTTTTATTGAAAGTTTAATTCCATAGCTTAATTGGAGAGATTAATTGAAGAGTTTAATTCTACAAGTTAAATTGAAGGATTTAACTCAATGGATTTAATTCTGATGAAGCTACTGACAGCTCAGAGCTGTGGAAGGCCAAACATAAATAGAACACAGACAAACAATTCACAGTTAAACACACAGACCAATGAACAAACTTGAAACAATGAGTCTGATAACGGTTCCAACTACGCAAATCTCCTGTATTGCGGTAATTGTGTAAAAGCAACAGCAAACATCCATACCTGCAGCACACAGCTTTAAAACCTTTCGTTGTTTGTACGTGTTCTGTCTATTTATATCAAAGTCTCCAATATTACATTGAATTACTTTGATTTTCTGTTTGTTTTTGTTTATTTAATATTCATAACCACTGGACAAATAAACCCGCATTAATACCATGCAGGAGAGATTTTTGTTGTCAATCTAACTTGAAAGCATGCTTTTATTCACAACCAGACACAATTTGTCATGATAATGTGCAGTGTGCTGCTTTGTTGTACGAGAAGCAGGGCATCGTTCGTGCTTACCGTGTTCCTTTTCGCAAAGAAAGTAATGTTTGGACGTGCAGTCGTCGGTGCTCCAGTTGCCGTTAGTGACTCGATTTAACCCAAATTGCACGCAGTCATACTTGCCGTTACTGTCGTAAAAGCTGAAAGGGCGGCATGAAAAAGCACCGTGAAAGAAGTGTGAATTTAAACATATGATGCTTCCTTGTCAGAGAGTCAATCAGACACACAGTCTGTTGGGTGCCAAGTGGCTTCAATATGTGGCATCCCTTATTTGACAAAATGATTGAAACAAAAACCATAAAAATAAAATCTATGTATGGTTTCCTAATTGAAATGAGATCTAACATGCACACTTATGATCAACACATTACGCAAAGCTTGTGCACTGAAAAATATACTACAAAACCAGAAAACGAAAACGTTCAATGGTTCCGATACCGGGGACTATGTACAGACATGATTTTGAACAAGAACATGATTTTGACAAGAATGGTACCAATCCAACATTTTGTTCTTGAGTTTTTGTGGTAATGACCTATTTTCAGTGACCAAGCATCTTGAGACGACTCAAAAACTCCTGCTTAGAAAAGATAATTTTACCCGAGGTCTGGTTGGTTTGGGGCCCAGTGCTGGTAGCTGTATGCAGTGTTAGTATCAGCCCATGAGAAATCACCTGCAACTGATCCATACTGAATTGAAAAAAAAAAAGAATCATTCATAAGATCATTATAGGACTATACATATTCAAATACAATAACGAAATTGGATCCAAGTGATTCCTAACATGTATGATTGGATGCAGATGACCTTTGACCATTTGAAGAAGAAAGCATTACAATAATTATTAGCAGTTTCATACCATGTTAGATATGAATTTTATATTTAATTCATCAAAAATTATCAATATATCATTATCGAAAAACTATATGAGGCAGATCAAAAATGGCCTCACTGAATTGTTTACACCATTATGTGTGGGTACAGTATTTACAATTCTAATAATTGTACTCCTTATGGAACAGGTACATCAAAGGAATGAACTTCATTATGAGAAAGCTACATCACAAGAATGAACTTGATTCATTATGTGAAAGCTAAGTCAAAAGAATTAACTTGATTCCTTATGAGAAAGCTACATCAAAAGAATGAACTCAATCCATTATGAGAAAGTTACATCACAAGAATGAACTTGATTTATTATGAGAAAGCTACATCACAATAAATGATCTTGATTCATTATGAGAAAGCTACATCACAAGAATGAACATGATTCATTATGTGAAAGCGACATCAAAAGAATGAACTTGATTCATTATGAGAAACCTACATCACAATAATAAACTTGATTCATTATGAGAAAGCTACATCACAAGAATGAACATGATTCATTATTTGAAAGCGACATCAAAAGAATGAACTTGATTCATTATGAGAAAGCTAAAATCAATAGAATGAACTTGATTCATTATGTGAAAGCTACATCAAAAGAATGAACTTGATTCATAATTAGAAAGCTACATCAAAAGAATGAACTTGATTCATTTTGAGAAAGCTAAATCAAAAGAATATTTTTTTGTTAACAAGAAAAGTGCCTCACAAATTTTATGACCTGTACCAAAACAGTATAATTTGTGTTCTCATTATGGAGAACCTAGATACCAAGTATGACCTGACCTGACTTTATTGAGTTTATCTTATTTACAAGGGTATGAGTCTTGAAGCTGTTATTGACCTCAGATGACTTCACCCAAAAAGATGACTTGTCCCCAAAAACAATTCTTGTTCTCATTATGGGGTGCCCACCTACCAAGTACATCCAGCATGGCGCTGTTGAATTGTGCTCACAAGCAGACTGCAGTGTCACAGACACACATACAGACACCATCAGGATAGAATAGGTTCCACTTGTCTTCCGATTAAAAAAAAAATCAACTTGCCATGGTTTTTGCTTGGATTAATCTTGCCTGGATTATTCCTCAACCAAATTTTCAACTTGAGGCAGCAAGGAATCACAAACCCTCTTTGTTTTCTGTTTTTTATTTTTGTTTTTTTGTGCTACTCAGTATAACTCTATAACCTAGTGCTGGATTCATCTTGCCTGTATTATTTGTCTTTTTTTTCTTTCTTTTTTTTCAAATTGAAACAAGCTTACATTTTAAGTAATTTCAATCCAGAAGCAATGATTGCTATTAAAGGTGTAGGGACTGGATTATTTGTGAGTGGACTAATCTTCATTGTTCTTTAAATGACAAATGGCTCATTTGAAACAAGCTTACATATATCAGTATTAAGTCCAATCCAGAAATAACCATAATCCAGAAGCAATGATTGCTTAGGCGATAGGACTGGATTCATCTTGAGTGGACGGACTAATCTTCATATTTTTTTCCCCAATTTTTCCACATTGCTTGTTTGAAACAAGCCATACCTTATCAGTAAGTCCAATCCAGAAAGGTAGACTTTCAATAGTCTGAATGTTCTCGATGAATTTCTGCTCAGTCTCGTCCCCGATGGATACAATGTGACCTCCGAACTGCGTGCATACACTCTCAGCCTGCTGGTACCGCTCTCGGTCGGTCCCCGACCACCAGTAACATCGGTCGTTGTACTCGTGCCAGCCGTTATAGCCGTCGCACTTAACAGGGGCATCTAGAGGGAGGAATGATTAGATCCGATTATCAATTTTGAGAGTTTGAAAAATCAAAGGGCAGACCTAACTCAGAAATATTAGTGTGCTGGGGAAAATTACACCTAGCTGTCTAGGAATTTGGACCATGTATGAGAGCAGAATTGGTTACTAGTGATTTGTGAATGAGAGGTTGGAACGCATTACTTATGGTGTATGTGTATTATTTATGCTATATGTGTATTATTTATGCTTTATGTGTATTATTTATGCTATATGGGTATTATTTATGCTATATGTGTATTATTTATGCTATATGTGTATTATTTATGGTCTATATGTGCATAATTTATGATATTTTTTTATTATTTATGCTATATGTGCATTATTTATGCTATATGTGTATTATTTATGGTCTATATGTGCATTATGTATGCTATATGTGTATTATTTATGTTATATGTGTATTATTTATGCTATATGTGCATTATTTATGGTCTATATGTGCATTATTTATGCAATATGTGTATTATTTATGCTATATGTGTATTATTTATACTATATGTGCAATTATTCATGGTATATATATATGTGCATTATTTATGGTCTATATGCATTACATATGGTATTTGTGCATATTTTATTGTGTATGTGCATTATTTAGGTATCACAACAATATGTACAGGATTTAATTCTGTGTGTTCTTCAGCAAAAGAAAAGCTTTAATTATAACTCCTACTTGTTTACATGGCAGCAGGAGGTAAAAACTCACTAAGTTTCCGTTCGCAGATGTACCCATTGATATCCACGCAAGTCTCATCGTTCCACTTTCCGGTGTTACTGTCCATCTCCCCGCAGTCCTCTCCGGGCAACTCTGCATTATTTGGTTCGCCGGGGCGGAAGTTGCTTTGAAAAAAAGGGGAAGATTTCAAAAATTAACTTTCATCCAATTAATTATAATATTGCATGGTTGCATTGTTAGACAAACATGGGAGGATGACAATGGGGTGGATGACAATGGGATGGATGACAATGGGATGGATGACAATGGGGTGGAGGAGAATGGGGTGGATGACGATGGG
>JAODFY010062925.1:0-12229 GCA_027580055.1 Paracaudina chilensis | reverse complement strand
TAAAACTAACATACATGTATGTTCGTTAGTTTTGATAACAGTTCTTTTCTTACAAGACTATTTGCTTTGGAATTTATATTTTTATTTAAGTGTATTCAGTGGGCTATAGATATTACTACGTACCTTGGTTTGAGACTTACAATGTTAGCCCTTATGATGTTAACTGACAAGGTCATTGGTTTAATTTGACAAAGACTGGAAACTCATTCTTTCTCAGTTTATTGAATTTCAGCAAAAAAACACTGGATTTGTTTTTTATTTCTAATCAAGTGTATGAATTGGGTAACTTAATTTATTATGGTGAAAAAAAATGTAAGCAATGCTATACAGAGGTAAAATGTTTTTACAGTGTGTAATTTGATAGAATCACTTGATTCCAATGATTAAGTTCACCTCAATTTAACTTTTTTTTCTGCAAAAAATTTAAAAAAATCTAAAAAAGTGATTTAAAAAAAAAAATCATTTGATTTAAATTGTTATTTAAATCACTGATTTTAATCAATGTGATTTAAATCAAACAACCCTGCCGGATAGGCAACGATATTTCCCTTGTATAAAAATGGTATGACCATTGTCTGACAACCTGTTTTTTGTTTTCTATCAATAAATAAAATATGACGACGACAATTATTATAATTTATAGACCGACGTTGATTTAATTTTGTTACTGTAAGACAAGCTCAGAGACTCAGAATGTGGTAAAATCCAGGATAAATGAAATGATGATTGCATAATCATCGATAGAGGCACTCAGGCTATGTCCATATATATGGGACTACCACAGGGTCCCATATTGGACCAATTCCTAAAATCATCACTTATTTCATTTATCACCCAAGGATTGTATTATTTAAGCTTTAAAAGCTTTATAATTGAAGAAATGCTATAAATGGCCAATCATGCTTGTTATTATCTGTTCAAATCTTAAATGAAGCAGAAGATTTAAAGGAATTGTCCGGGTCCAATTCTGACTACTTTATAAAAAAGAAGGGAATATTTTAATACCTTTGTATATTTATGAACATTTCTGTGAGATAGAATTTGAAAAACTAATTTTGAAACACAAATTTTCACAAACCAGAAGTACAAGCCTGTCCTAGCTAACTCTTAAATCTATGACGTTACGTTGGCACATTCATCTCATGTTGTGTTATAGTCGTAATTGTCAAACGTATGTACATGTACGACTTTAGCCTTAGTCCTAGACTAGGTAATTTGACAGTGTCCATCTAACCACAGCTAATCTTTTAGGTAATCACACAGTCCCCCAGGGAGGTGTGAACTGCTTGCAAAGCCAATTAAAATCTATGTACATAATTCACTCATTAATTTAATGTAAGACTGATGAGTGAGTGTTTAGAGTTTGGAAGTATAACCAGTTAAATATTTGCTTAATATTTGGTAGTCATGGCAGTGCTAGTTAGACCTCTCCATGAACATGTCAAGTCAAAACCATGAACTGGCAGGCAAGGTCACTGTACTAATCCTTGTTCCCTGACTTAGAGCCTAAATTTGTGGATGGTAACACCCCCACATCAGAGCTATAACTGGTACAGGGCCCAATCCATTTTGATATAATTACCTGTTCAAACCTTTGCTCCAATACTTCATGTTCCCATTCCAGGTCCTTGTGTTCCTTGTCCATGACCTTTAACCTTGCCTTCGCATTCTGTACAAAGGAAAAACAAAATATCACATGATATACTCTCTTTGGCTTTAAGTAACTAACTCTGAGGGAAGCTTGACCTTGTAACTTATGGCAAGGGAAGCTTTGTCCTTTTCATAGTTTGCCAGCTGCCGGGAGAGAGAGGTGACCTGTTCCTGGGCCTTGTTCCACCAATTCTCCCCCTCTCCAAATTATAATAAGCAACTTACGGCGAGGGAAGCTTTGTCCTTTTTATTTATGATTTGCAAGTTGCTGGGAGCATTTAGTGACCTGTTTCCAGGTCTAGTTCCACTAATTGCCTACTTCTCAAGTACTAAATAAGCAACTTACAGCGAGGGAAGCTTTGTCCTTTTCGTAGTTTGCTAGCTGCCGGGAGAGTTCAGCGACCTGTTCCCGGGCCTTCTCCAAGGGTTCCTTCAGCCTCCGGCTCTCAGACTGGATTTCGTTCATCTGCTTCTCCATTCTCTCCTCCTTCTTCTTCATCTCCTCAACTTGCTCCTGGTGAACCGAGTGAAAACCATACATTAGTTGGCTGTGGTGCCCTTTTGTGCCCCTACTGGCACCGATGGACATGCATATACGCTATGTGTGGAAAGCATTACCCAAGGATCATTATTATCAACTTTCTACAATGTACCAGACTTTTTGACACCGTAGGTTAGGATAACAGTCGGATCATTATGGCCAACATTTGATGTACTATGAACATTACAATCTATAGGAAGAGAAGTCAGGCAGGCCAGTGGGTGTACAGATGGATGGACAGACAAGGATGGAGGGTTATTGCAATAGCTCAACACATGGTATCATCTAAAATTGATGAAAAGCATAAGTCAAATGAAAAAAAAAAAAAAAAAATTGATAAAAATTATCTAACCTTGAGGGAATTGATAAGTGCGAGGTTGTTTAAGGTGATGTCGTTATAATAGTTCTTGATGTCGCTGAAGGCCTTTTCGTGGTTTCTCATCAAGGTGTTGATCTGGCTGTTCTTTCTCTCCTCAATCTCGTGTATTTCTGTTTTTCTTCTCAGCTCCAGCTCTTCTCTCAACTGTCTCATCTTCCTTTCGTATTTTGCCTCAATTTCTGTAAAATAAAGAAAAAGTCATAAGTAACCAGATAGGGCCAATATGCGCAGTAGTGGTTCTGATGCTATGCGATATTCTCTAAACATTCTGGAAATCCATGGCAATCAGTTACATTTAGTAAAAAATAGTAGGGATAAGGTACTCATTAAGGCAGACAGCATTTCCAACTTGAGATATTATGTTTAAAGAGAGAAATTTAAAAATGAAAAGGCATGTTAACGTTGTTTTTACATCTGCATTATCTTAATCTTAGCTAAGATGAAGAGAGACCTCAAATTCTTACCCCAACATCTTCACTGCTTTGCTACAGTAATTAATTTCTCTTTGGATTGTGCTTCATCAATTTCACACACAGTGGCATAGCCAGGGAGGGGGTTCAACCCCCCCCCCCCATGACCCAAGTGACCAAAAAAATTGAGTATAAAAGAAGAAAATGAACAAAATTTGTGAATGTTCAGTGGAAATTTGACTGTTTTTTTTCCACAAACATTGCACCATTTTGCGTCTACGGGACCGTTAATTTCCCAAAGGGGAGGGGGGCAACCACCTCCCCTCAGACACCTCCCCCAGAACCCCCCAAAGTCATATCTCTCGCTACGCGCCTGGACCTTGGCTATGTTTATTATATTGCATAATCGATGCTCGTAGTTAGTGTAATTTTACTACTAAATAAATAAATTTAAAAAACTGCTTTTATAGGTTAGGGCTACAGTATAGTTAAACCCCAACCCTGCATATTGCTATAGGACTAGTGTCACGAAAGTCAGGTGACTGGTCAGCTGCCATGCGTGATCCGTTGAAGAACTTTGTTTTGTCAAGCTATTCATTACATGCTCATTGTTTATGAGCATGTGTGGTGAAATGTAATTGGTGAGTTAGTACTTTACTTCTAATTGTACAACATGGTATGGGGGAAACTGTATTTGTCACATAGGCTGCAGAATTGTAATGCTGAAATGTGAAATGTAACGATGTAGTACTGCTTTAATGGATTATTGTAGCCTAGCTATTCTCAAACTGTGCTGTAGCGTGTACGTCATTTCAGATGTTTCACATCGTGTAATAATCGGAAAATTCTGAACATGCGTCGTGTATTGTTAAATAAGAAATCCCTTTGTAGACCTAGTGTGGGGAGATGCACAGCGGTTTTCATATCTGGTTTTAGTGGTCAAGTATTGGAAGCTGTCTGGTATTTATCCTTACAGGCTTCCGGGCTTTGGGTTCCGGACATAGAGTCATCGAGGCGGGACTGGATCCTAAAGTGGTTTTTCTATTATTTCTGATCGTACGTCACTACCGCCATGGGCGAAGGTGCTGCTTAACGTTTGCTGGATGCAGTTCGCCGATCCTCTGGGCGTGGTACTTGGACACAACGAGGGCTTGTTCGACACTTAAGGTTTTTGGTTCCAGGACAATCTTTTGGGACAATAGGGCGTAAATACCGCCTACATACTCCACTGCCAAGGGATAGTTTATCCGCTATTTTTAAGCACAGCCGGGCAGATTTGGGTAGTTTCCCTGGGTTAATTCTATACCTGATTTTCGGGCAAAGGGGTAGATAAGAAAAGACAACGGCGCCATTTTTTTTATATGTAATGTATCTACATAAGAACGTAGCAAGTTTATATTATTTCAATATAAGCTGTCAAAATAACAGCTAGGGCTACAACGAAATATTTTCTAAGTTGTGAACATGCTGTCAAAATAACAGCTAAAGGAAATATATTTTCGAATTTGTAAACGTTTAGTAAGTTTTCTTCATTTTGTGTAAAAGAACTGGGCATGTCAGGAAAGCACTGACATAAATGGGGACCAATCCGAGAAATGAAGATTAGTTAATATAATAAGATTAATGATGCATTGTTATGATCATGTATATATGTAATAGTATATTCTAATGCATATTTGGATAATGATATTGACAAGTTTATTAATTTCCTTTCCTCTGCAGTAGACTGAGACCGGAGCTCGTACGTGGTACTCGTACAGTGGCACGGCAAAGGATCGGGTCAGGAGGTTAGTAGGTTTCTTAAACTAAGGCATCTGTTTGTAGTTTAAATTAATAGTAGTTGCCATATTGTGCACCACAGCGCTGACAATGGCCCCTCCTTCGTTAGAAATAGAAAAACTTATCAAAGTTGGCAAAGAGCTAGGTTATATCGGAAAGGACTTGCAGACTTTCGTAGAAAAGGAGCGGAACATGCTTAGAGAAGAAGAGAAAAAGGCAAAACTAGAGTTAGAGGCGCAAGAGAAAAAGGCAAAACTAGAGTTAGAGGCGCAAGAACAAAGGGCCAAAATAGAAGCTGATGCGAGGAAATCAGAGGCAGACTCACAAATAATATTGTCTGAGCTAGAACAGAAAAAGTTAGAGATGCAGATAGAATTAGAGAGGCTAAACAAGGAAAATGCGTCGAGCAACGTAGATTCTCGTGCCCCACATAAAGGAAAACCACCCAAATTACCAATGTTCATTGAAGGCAAAGACGATTTGGATGCGTGTTTAGAGAGATTTGAAAGGTACGCTGCTATTCAAGAGTGGCCTCTAGAAGATTGGGGTATTAATCTATCGTCCCTGTTGACAGACAAGGCTCTTACAGTATACAGTACTTTACCGGCCAAGGATGCCAATAATTACAATTTACTAAAGACTGCTATTCTAAAGAAATATAATCTAACTGAAAGTGGGTTCAGGTACAAATTTAGGACCGCAAAACCAGAGAGCAACGAATCTGCTTCACAATATATGGCTAGGCTCAGCAACTATCTGAATAGGTGGATCGAATTGGCTGGTGTTGAAAAATCATTCAGGGGTTTACTCGAATTTTTCGTAATCGACCAATTCATGCAAAGCATTCCAAAAGAAATCTCTATGTTTGTCAGGGAACGTGTACCCAAAGGTATCGATGCAGTATCAAAATTGGTAGAAATGTATGTGGAAGCCCATCACGGTTGGGGAACTTATGATCGTAGGAACAAACAAGGCAGCCCACATGCCAAGAGTCTAAACTCAAACGTTACACCAACAACTTTTAAATCTGCTCCAGAGAACTCTGCTTATCAAGCACTATCGATTACCCAAACCAAAAAGCCGACATGTCATTTTTGTCGGAAAAGTGTTTCGTACCAGCCATGGCAATGGTGGTGGAACTGTTAAGACAAGAATCAATTAATGGTGAATTGTCGACCGACATGGATTCAGAATCAGTTTCTGAGAATCCTATTCAAAACTGTCACCTGGGTGATGGAGATTCAGATTCTAGACAAGAAACCTCGGATGAACCAGAGGTCATCTCCTTCATGCAAGTTCAAAATGATCAACATTTCCAAAAGGCAGTAAAACAAGGTCATATAGTCCTTAAATGCGGTCACGCGATACCATTCATGAGTGCTGCTTGTACCGTCAAAAACTCTAACATGCCCCTAACTAATGGATTTGTAGGGAAAACTAAGGTAAAAGTGTTGCGCGACACTGGTTGCAGTGGCGTTGTAGTAAAGCGTAGCTTGGTGCCCAAAAGTGCATATACCAATAGGACAAGAACGTGTATATTGATAGATGGAACAGTGCGTAAAGTGCCCGAGGCAATAATTTCCATAAATACACCTTATTACGTTGGCAATGTTACCGTTCTGTGTATGGAGAACCCCGTTTACGACCTCATCCTAGGTAATGCCACAGGCATTAAACTGCACCCTGATAGTACTTGGACTGCCCCCGTGGATCAGATTGAATTTAACGACACAGGACGCACAGCTATCGGTGCATCCGTCCAAACGAGAAGACAATATTGACAAACTATTTCGACCACTTAAAGTGAGCGAACCAATGCCAGAACTTGTGACAGTTGATAGACTAAAGGAAGAACAACAAAACGACCCAACACTTTATAGATATAGGAAGTACCAAGAGGTTGGTGACTCTAAGACCCTGAAATCCGGTGGTTCTTTCAAATTCGTAAAAAAAAATGACATTCTCTTTCGAGAATATGTAAAACCCACAATAGATTTCGGTAATGTGTTTCGCCAAGTAGTTGTCCCCAAAAGATATAGACAGATCGTTATGCATTTAGCACACGAGTCAATTTTAGGAGGCCATCAAGGGGCAAAGAGAACGGCAGACAGGGTGATATCAAATTTCTATTGGCCGGGTATACAGGCAGACATAAAAAGGTTACTGCCAATCTTGCGATTTGTGTCAAAGGACAACCCCCAAAGGCCGAGTCACAAAAGTCCCCCTTGGGGCAACCCCACTGATCGACCAGCCATATGATAGAGTAGCTATCGACCTAGTAGGCCCAATCGCACCATGGTCCGATAGAGGTCATAGGTATATACTTGTGGTCGTCGATTATGCTAGCCGTTACCCCGAAGCAATCCCTATGAAGTCGATTGAGGCTGAAAAAGTTGCGGAAGAATTGGTAAATATGTATACCAGGGTCGGATTCCCAAAGGAAGTCCTTACAGACCAAGGCTCACAATTCACGGCAAATGTCACGAAAGAAACAAGTAGATTATTGTCTATCCGTCAAATGACTACTAAGTCTTCTGCCCGACTTTATATTTCATTACCACCTACGATTTCTAATGAAAATAAGCTTCTCATGCAATGGAAGGGACCGTTCAAAGTAGTTTATAGAAATCGTAGGTGGTAATGAAATAGTCTTCTGCCCGACTTTATATTTCATTACCACCTACGATTTCTAATGAAAAGTTTAGTGACGTTCGTATCAACCCGACGCTAACTAGAGAACAAACATCACTGTTATATAGGGTCACTAGTAATTTTGCAGAGGTATTGACAGATATACCAGGCAAAACTAATCTAGGCAGACACGACATTAAACTGACAGACGAGAAACCTGTTAGACTCAGACCCTACCCAACTCCACATGCACTTAGAGATAAAATACAAGATGAGATTGATTCTATGATAAAGATGGGCATAATAGAACCGAGCGATAGCCCATTTGCGAGCCCCTTAGTAATTGTGAAGAAGGCGGACGGTAGCGACAGATACTGCATAGACTTTCGTTCGCTGAATGCGAAAAGTGTCTTTGACGCCGAACCAATCCCAGACCAGACCGAGATATTCGCCAAACTAGCAAATGACCGTTATTTCTCGAAAATAGACTTGAGCAAAGGCTATTGGCAGGTCCCGATGAAAGACGACAGTAAGAAGTACACGGCATTTATAACCCCTCATGGGTTATATCATTTTAACACTATGCCCTTCGGACTCGTTAATGCGGCCGCTACTTTCATTAGGATCATGCGTAAATTGCTAAAAGGTTTATGCCAAGTTGATCATTACATCGACGATATCCTGATCCATACCACTACTTTCGAAGATCATCTACGAGCGGTTAACGAAGTTTTTAAAAGATAGCGTTCTGCCAACCTGACGGCTAGACCCACAAAATGTTTCCTTGCCTTCCACGAAGTCGAATTTTTAGGTCATATCATTGGTGATGGAAAATCTAGTCCAAAGCAATCAAAACTCGAAGCAGTACAGCAGGCAAAACGGCCAGAAACAAAATCCAAAATAAGGTCATTCCTAGCACTGACAGGGTACTACCGGTCCTATATCCCGAATTATGCATTAATCGCGGCACCACTAACCGATAAGGTAAAGAAAGGGGAACCTAACGAAGTAAGATGGGAAGAAAGTCAAGAGTCAGCGTTTCAGACGTTAAAGGCTAAATTAATGAAAAGCCCAATTTTGCATTTGCCTAATTTAGAGCTACCGTTTATTCTAAGAACAGACGCGAGCGATGTTGCTATGGCCGCTGTTTTGTTGCAAAACATTAATGGAACTAAATTCCCGATATTCTTCGCAAGTAAGAAGTTTAACAAGAGCCAATTTAACTACGCAGTAATAGAAAAGGAGTGTCTCGCCATAATTTGGGCAATTCAGAAATATGAGGCGTACTTAATTTTTAAAAAATAAACTCATTTATTTTAAAATAATTTTTAGTTTATTTACTTAATTAATTGAACACGCCTCTCTGCAGACATGCTTTCGACACTCGTGTTACTCAATTGCAACGAATGCATTCTGTGAACAGCGAGTACTCCATGGTCATGGTTGGTCGGAAGGAACCATTTTTCTGTGACTAATTTTTCTGTGGGATGTATTTGTTTAAGAACAATGTTGTTTACATTGTGAGTGGAAGTCTTCTAAAACAAAGTAGAAGACTCCCCTAAAAAAACAGTATTTAAAATTCCAAGTTTTCGTTGCACGATTTCTTAAACTTGCCTTCCTATTGGGGTAATAAATAATAATATAAATGTACATTATTGGCGTACTTTAAACAAATATCAAATACGTTCGGTAAAAGCCCATTCCATGCGTTATACGTGAACGGTCGATATATTACCTTTTCCGAATTACACAATAAGCATAATAAGCAAGAACGTTTTTAATCAAAATTTAATATAAGATTATAATATTTCAGACTATTGGCCGGTTGATGAATGATTAATACGGATGGGTTCAATGCAAAATCAACACCACATGTTACTGCACAACATAATTAATACAATACAAATCTTACGGATCGATTCCCAGTCAGATTTCAGCTGCCGTCGTCTTGCCTGGGAACCTCGCTAACGACGTTTAGTTTGACTTTTCTCCAAAGGCGTCAACAGCATCTGAAAAGTGGGGTGGGACACGAAGAAGTACCGTAATTGATCGCCGTCCTGGGGGAAGGCCTTGGGTTAGGGGTGTACCCTTTTTTTGTAATGTGAAGGGTGCTGAGATATAAAATGGTGCGCTATAGGGACAAATTTTGAAAACTGCACTCAATTTTTTACAGTTCAAATTCCTGCAATTTCAGATAACTCTAAAATGGTTGTCATTGAATAAGCCACCGTAAGCTACAGAAGCAGCAAAGTTTTGATTTTAATAGGTTCTGGAAAACAGTGTGTGTGTGGGTAGGAGGGATGATATGATGCCCCACTTTCAAAAGTGTGGGATGTGCCCCCGTCCACAATAGAATTTCACTAACAATGTATGCCCAGTTCTAGTGCACCTTAACGTAACACATCTGGGATCCTGTTGTATCACTATGCCGAGTGTGTTGTTTATAACACAAAAATAACAAAGATGGTGCAGATGACCCGCGAGCTTTGTTCGCAGCAGCCCTGTAATAATTGTTATCGATATGCCCTCCGCCCATCTAAATTTCATTGGGGATATATTCCCCCCAGTGCACCTCTAGGATCACATTTAATGTTACATTCGTATCGTGATAATTTAATACCAGTATTAATACAACTAGGCCTAGGTCCTATACCGTACTGTAATAATATGATCAAATCGCCCCATAGACCCCTGACAGGGGCCTGTAACACTTGTATCTCTGCTCATGGTGCCCATGTAGTGTAGCCTCACCAATTAACATATTAGGTACCACACTTTTAATCAGGTATAGGCCTATGTCCTAAGTGTATAACAATAGTTTTATTTAAAGAAAATTATAACGAGGTTAATTTGACGTATACCATGACTATAGGTCAACGTACTTCGCTTGTTTATTTCTCCAATATTAAATATGCTACCATGTAGTAATACTTAGCCTAGTAATTTGTTAGACTATCATAGCATAGCCTAAATGTGTTACTTTTACTTGTAAGGCCTATAATGTACAGTTACAATTTCTGTAAATTAACAGCCATTTTAACCGAAAGTTTCTATTTTTACGAAGTGAAACCCGGAGCAAAACAACTGGCGTATCCATACCACGAGATAGCCCAATGCTAACTCACATGTACTACAATTTTATGTCTATAATGTCCAGGTTGTACTCTTGTAAGGTCACACTCCATCTCGCCAATCTTTGAATCAAGGTTTTTTTGATGTGCAGTACCCTACTTGTGCAGTTGTAAATCAAAATGCAATTGTGAAACACATTTCGTGGACTAACTAGATGTTCATATATGGTCTAGAGTGAGGCAGAGGCTCACCACACCACTAAATCTTCTCAAAATACACCCGGCTATTAGAGAGACCGAGAGTCTATGTTTAACGTTCTGTGCGTGGGACGTTTGCCGGGTACAGATTGGGCCAGAGGCGTCGCCAAGGGAAGGCCGTGGGGGCACAAATATATATCACCCTTACGCATTTTCCCTCTTGCAACATTTGTTTTAAATTTTGAAAGCAATACCGAATATGATCCTACTGAAACGACATACTAAGTCATTAAGAAGGTGTCACCCTAATTTCTTGGTCATCTCCGTCCCAAATGAGCAAATCGCCCTCATTTTATTTTGCAATTGACATACACGCACAATATCCTTACTCCTTGCCATCATTAAATTAAATTAGTCCGTAACCATAATACTTTAACTCACAAACGGTTATGTCATGATTTTTCAAAGTAACTTACTGGACTGATTTTTTTATATTTCACTAAACTAATTGATGACCATATCATGACATGATATCTCAAAATAGAGGATGTTCAGAACACATTAAAACAACTTACAAGACCTGGGAAGTGTCATTTCCAAGGATCTAGGAGGCATTTTTAGCTAAAACTTTTGTGTACGCTCCACGCCATCCGATTGTAGCGCTCCGCTTAGATATTTTAAAATGGCTGCTGCCATTGACCCCCTGATAAATAACTATGCCACCCCAGTGCCCGCCAAACCGATATGGTTCCATTTGGTTTGATGATGGTCAATTTAGAAATTAGAAATACTGAAAACTTCACATTACCTAAAGCTCGGATTCATGTCCGTAAGAGCTTAAGTCTATATCCTAGCTGTTTGTATGTTTCAACGACCCGCTGGAATATTCTATGTGGTATTTTGATTCTCCAATTATCCGAAATCTAGTGCCCCCCCTTGGCTTGCTTTGGGCCCCTGCTTCCCACGTCTGGTTACGGGCCTGGAGAGGGGGTTGTGCTTTGTAAAATGAACAGGTTATGATGTGGTGCCCAGATAGACATTTTGTAAAAGTAAAGCTAAATACTCCTTTTCGATTGTGCAGTAATTTCGTTAATTTTAATTTGATTGCTTTACAAAATCAGGTGCTGTAAGCACAGTTAAACTCATTTATATGTTTTGATTTTGTAAAATGCTTTCTCACATTGTTTTTCAAATCGGTCAGAGGGCTGGCAATGTCCGAACATTTTTGACAACATTTTCTATAGTAGAACACCTAGAAATCTAATGAGTTCTTGTGTAGTTGTAGGTGAATAGAGTGCTGCTCAATTGGGTTGGTGTCACCCGCATGAAGATAGACTTAATTTTTTATCAAAATTTGACAAAACATCCGAGTTTGCTAGTTTGGCATTATACACTTAATGTTCAATGTTAACAAGTAGAAACTCGAAAGTGCTATGAAGTGATTTCACAGCGTTTCGGGTTTAACCTATTCAACAAAAGGTTACTGTGAATGATACACACTCATCGGCGTATGAGAGCATTTTCATGTGGGGGGGGGGGGGGGGCGGGTTCTTGCCCGAAATTGTTGAAC
>JAODFY010062814.1:0-12229 GCA_027580055.1 Paracaudina chilensis | reverse complement strand
ATATAAACTGCTATTTTTAATTGCTTTATTTCTTGACAAAGCTTCTTTCATACCAGTAAGACACACCTCCCCAAACTAACCTCACCACCCACCCTTTTAGATACAGGTTCGGAAGTTGACAGATTGAGGTATGCAATTACCGGTACAGATAACGAACTTTGAATTTTTGCACCCGCTGTCGGTAATTCAAAATGTTTCACAATTTTAACCGCGATCGGCCCACTAAAGTGATGCTTCAACGGTTGGCACACTGCCAACATAGTCCAATCCTTAAGTTCAACCGCAGAACTCATAGCTGAACTAAACCATTGAAACTGTCTGCATGGTTTAAAAAGCAACACAAATTGTGAAGCCACAAAGGTTGCGAGATGCTTAAATTAAAGGACAATTTTAAACATCAATATCTCAGCAACAATTTAAATTCTTTTATGATTGGACTTTTACCGCTGAGTGTGGTTAATGCCTTCCCTTTAAACATCAGATGCTTTGGTTGTTTGACTGGGATATATTTTAATCAATTTTTGTTTTCGATCACATATATACTATCTAGTTTTTATTTGTTTTTATCGTTTGTGGGTGGTCGGGTGGGTGTTGGTTTCAAGTGTTATGCACCATTTTTTTTTATTGGAAGGAGGTTAAAAGCTTCACCAGCAACAGTGGCGTAGAAATTCATATTTAAAGTAGTGGCCAAATATGCAAAGGAGAGCCTAAGATGGCCTTAGTTTATATAAAATTTATTAACGGGTCTGGAAGAAATAGTTTATCATTTCTGGAAACCCGCCCGAAAACCGTTACCGTTTTCCAGAAATGTGTTATTTGGATATATTTTCTCGACACATCCCGATGTGACTTAAGCCATGGACGGAGGGGTTTTTCCGGGCCCGCTAGTTGGCGGAAAACCTGGCTAGTAGTACAGTAACCAGCCGTGTATGCAAGTAGACGGACCTACTGCAGAAAACAGGTCAGTAACGGTTCTGGAAATACTTTGTCATTTCAAAGTTGTAATTTTTACCTACAAGGAAGCAACCACAAACTACTGTGGGTTATTATCAGACTTTACCTAATTTGGAGTGCTGCCCTCGTTGAAACCGCCCCTCGCCCCCTCCCCATGCAACAGATTTTTAGCTTGTTACTGAAACATGTCCTTGCACCTTATAGACTCCAAATTAATTTCACCACTCTCTCCATGAATGGTCAACAACCTCGTATCTTCAAAAAATGGCAGGTTTACCTTTAACCCTGACAGCATGCAGTAATTCACAACATTGACAAATGACATTCTGCGGTCGAGAGAGAAGAGATTACAACTGTGGGCGCACTGCCAGCGACGACGTCACGCCATAAAGTACAATTCCATTAATCACCAAATACCGACCAGACAATTGAAAACAATATTTACAATGATCGATTGTCTCCAAGGCTGACATTTGGGAATTATAGTTTTAAATTGTCCCATATCATGAAAAAAAAGTCATGCTATACTTTTTGGAATGAATCACTGTAACTAAGCAAATAACAATGAAAAATAACTGGAAACATTACCCATTACCCATTTCTCGAATTTATGGTAAACATATTAAAATTATCTATTGTTTTTTTGGCGGCAGGAAATTAATAAGGCAATGCACAATTACCTTTATCCTTCCTATGTATTCCAATTGGCCTCAGGATTATCACGCTATGAGAATACACCTGCCTTCAATGCATTAATTAAGTATTGATAGTGGTGCTGCCTAAGACTGGCCCTGATGGTCCTATTAAAAAGTTTAAGGTAATTCAGATGGTTTATTATGTTGAAAATTAATAGGGTATTCAATAGATTGGGGGTATACTTTAAATACCAAGAATGTGATTACTTCCCTCCTCCCCCCATCCAACATGATTACACTGTTTTAATGACCTGTTACCTTAAATGACCCAGGGTTTCCATTAAGCATCCAGACCCAAGAGTCATGTGACTCAATAGTAATTATTTACCATATATTTCTCCTCAATCGATCATTCATTCAAGCAATCATTTTCGGAGAGTTCGGGACCCTTGAAAATGATGATTCAATTTCAAAAAATTGTTCTCAAGAGGACATCTGCTGAATGAGAGAATGCAACATTGTTGCAATTTCAAATAATTATTGATGAAGATGAAGCCATCTGATGGCATCCATGTGCCTGCCTCAACCTCACCTACCCTCACGGCCATCTGTCTATCTTTAGTTCAAGGAGGTGGGCAGAGGAACAAAAACACATGTGTCCACTCTGAGTGGACAAACTAGTGCACACAAAGTAGTTCATGGACCACTTAGGATGGCGCACCACAATTATAAAAGGGTACCCCCTCTGTCAAATAGTGCCTAAAATGTTGTGGCTGCTATTTCGTTTTCTCAATTCTAGTGACTTTGATTTTGATTGCATCCGAAAGAGCGTAAATAAAAGTACAAACTTTTTAGATTTGGGGGCAATAGGGTTGATTTTCCCATTTTTATATTTTATATAAATAATAAAATACATTGGGTATTTGAAATACTTATCCGCGTTTTCGGTCGATGTCGACCCCATTTTTTTTTTTTTAAATAAAATCGTACTCAACCATCTTCCACCCTACAACATTAATTTTAAGTATTGAAATGTAGCTAAGACACTACGGTTGCATAGAAAACAAATAGTAAGGGGTGTTACTGTGTTAGTTTTTGAGGAGTTGGGGTTCCATTGTCAAAGGTCATCAGAAAATGACGAAATTTGGCTAAAAGTCGATATTCTTTATCAAAAAAATCGTGACGGAAAAAAAAGTTGAACGGACCCCCCATTACATTTGGAACATATCCTAACATCTTTTGAACATATCCTGATCATTTCGATGATAAGGCCGCGGAACAACATCACTAAACTTTGACTTCCCGTAGGTACAAATCTTGATAGTCATGGTCATGGAAAATTGTGAATGCCATTTATGGGCAATTTGTCAGCTATAAAGTGATGAGTAGGGATTGTTGGTTGAGAACTTCTATAACTGACTTTAGGTACCATTGAATGTCAATGGGGAAATAGGAAAATCATATGTGGTGTAAGTATATGGTCGTACACCAGTGTTCATCATTAAATTATAGGCACACACAGCCGTATGTGTGTTCGATGTATGGGTCATTCCATTGTAATTTCGGGGGTCCTTATTATTTATTCGGGGATAGTCCGTCATGCAAACTCCTTTACGGTTGAGGCGGAAATACAGGCTTATGTGTAAAGGAAAGACAGGGCTATATCGTAGCTATCGAAATAATGAGAAATCCATGTATGGGTATATATTATAAAACCCGATATATTCATACTTCTTTACTAATGAGATATTTACATTACATGACATTCAAGGTCTGAACAATGCAAGGCACGAATTTTAAATTATAGTCAACGCGTTTTAACATAAACCCAATAGCACCTACGATAATACGTGTGCGCAGGTGCTTTTCTTTTGTTTCGTCAAACATTAGTACGTTAATCAAAGAGGCAGCATCGCAGGCGCGTAGCGAGAGATTTGTCTTGGGGGGAGTGGTCTGAGGGGAGGTGGTTGCCCTTCCTCCCCTTCAGCGATAAAATACAATTCACGGGCCCGTAGACGCAAAATGGTGCAATGTTTGTGAAAAAACAGCAGTCAAATTTCCACAAAACATTCAATTTTTTTTAACTTTCTTCTTTTTTACTCATTTTTTTTTTGTCACTTGGGTCCCCCAACCCCCCAACCCCCCGCCCTTCCTTGGCTACGCCACTGCAGCATCGTCACGCGTGTGTAATCTATGTCCTGCTTAATTATACTCTAAAAAACGTGTTTATAAATTGAACACCTTTTTTGGCCCCTACTTTGGAAACACGTTTATACTCTAAACATGTTTAGCCTTTAAATTGTTAATGTTTAGCATTTAAACACAGAGAGTTTATAGGAATTTGACACCTGTGTTTAGCATTTAAACATGTTTACAAAGTGGGGGCAAAAATGTGTTTAGAATCATGTTCAATTCCTAAGCACTGTTTTTAGAAGTGTATACTCTTAATGTGTGTGCATTTTCATATTGATTCGATATCTATCAGCTAAAAATCCTAGAATGACTTGATACACTACTACGTGTTACTCTGGGGGTGGGGGTCGTTGTTTGAGTTGCTTCCTTCAAATGAAAATGTTGTGGATATATTGCCTTTGAGATGTATATAGTTCCTAGGGTGAATTAGTCTGAATACACTTTATTGACGGATTCTGAGTGAGGATTCTGAGTATTTTTGTAAAATCTATACATGTTTACAATATTGACAGTGGAGGATCTATGTTGATATTACATGAAATGTCAGTGTTTCAATGTGAAAACACTTTGCACTTCTTACATCAGTAACGCAGTAGGAAACACTTTGTCATCGTAACGCAGTGGTAAATACTTTATCACCCTCCAGGGCTTACGTCACATCGGCATGTGTTGAGAAAATATATCCAAATAACATATTGCGGGCGTAAGACAGTGGGAAATACTTTGTCATTTCTGGAAAAGGGTGAAAAACGTTAAAAAAATCCGTCTATTCGGACAGGTTTCTTTGTCATTTCTGAAAATGACGGACGAATTTTGTACGTTATTCACCCTTTTCCAGAAATGACGAAGTATTTCCCATTGCGTTATAAAATCCCAAAAGACCAACGTATCTCGTTTATGCCGTTGTATTGTATGTTTTTGGCTTATGCCTCCATGTACGTGTATATTGCAATGTGTTGCTATACGTACGAACACGAAGTACGAGCGCAATCATGCAGTACATCGTATATCGAACTAGGTATAGTATCTGTATTACTACGTGCGTCATTATTTAAACTCAAGTGCCGTGTACTGCGATTTTCTAGTTGAATAGAATAGCGCCCTCACACCACAAAAGGTAACAACATAAAATACAATAACCTTAACATTTCCATAAACAACAAACACAAACTACATACCCATTTTGGCGTTCCATATAAAAGTGTGGGTGTCACCTTATGCATACTTTTCTGCTTGGGGATTTAATATTACAATACAGAATCATTATTGTAGCCCAATCAATGACACAATAATCGACTGGGGTTTCGTTAGTCTCAACCCCACCCCCCCCCCGACTGTATATGTTTATTCCAAACTTTCCACAACCACATCAACCCCCCAAAAAATAAGAAATGTTTGGTCAGTATTTTGATAATACTGTCAAAAGTGCGGGGTGGGGCATTTGGCAGCTGGCCCTCTGAATTTCCGCCTACCTTCTGTTATAAAAATAATACGTAAACGAGAAAGTGATAATTAAAAAGATACTTAACAAGAATATACAAATTCGATACAATTTTCGGGCCCTCGGTCACCCAGTAGTATAGAGTTGCGGCAAGTAGATCTGTATTAAAGGCACTGTCCGACTTTGAGACGCGAAATATGACCTCTTAGTGTGCATTTGAATCATTCAGTCCACGTAAAACCACCATATTCATGCGCTTCGCGTTCGCTGCTACCGTTTTTTTTTACAAATGTATAGCTCCACTACAACATTACGAGTTTGGATTAACTCGGCCGACCACAAAGGTTACTAACAGGTAATTCTGACATAGAATTTCTCAATAAGTCGGCGGGACCTGTAGGCCTTACACCCCAGTACGAATAAAGGGTAATTTGGTAAAATATTAACAAATATTGCTAAAATTCCGAAATTTATGAAAATTACCCTTATGTTAAATAAAATACGCCATCGGCTTCCGTGTTCTTTAATATGGCCAGCACGCCATCAAATCGTTCAAGTTTTATTAATGTAGCTTCAAATGGTGGCGCACCACCATTTCAAAGAACACTACAGACCAAACAATAAGTTTCGGACAATTATCAAAGAATAATCCAGGGAAAATGAAAGAATAAACTTTCTGATAAAACAATGATGAAAGATCTATTACAATAACATATATATTGATTGTTTTAAATTACTTTGAATTTAATTTTCGTTGTGCATCTGACCACATTTGTGATGTCATAAACTCACTTGAATGTGGAAATTCTTTGTTATTCTTTATACTATTCACGTTTTTTTTTCATAACATTTTGAAATGGTATGCCAAAGTTTGTAACATTTTGGGAAAAATGAAAAAAAAAGAAAAAAAAAAAGATCAAAGCTTCTGGAAGCAATGTGCATCTGCATGCGGTGTCACAATTACTGCGAGTTTCTTAATTAATGAAATCGAAAATGTGATCTGATTCTAAACTTTCACATCTCAGCAACCAGAAATGCTATTGCAATGATACTTTCACCACTTAATTAAGCACCTGGCAACATTTGTGACATCGCATATACACATTGCATCCATTTCTTTTGAATATTACTTTGTTCGAGTTTATATGTTAATTATGTATATTGCATTGTTATTCTCTTGTTCCTTTCTACTTTGAGGACGTTTAGAAACCAAAAAACAAACAAAAAACTAAACTTAATCAACTTCTTAGTGATTTTGTCTTGCCACAGGCCTATATTATATCCATATAGAATCCTCAATCAATAATTGCTGTACAATATTTGTTTTCAAATATTACAATTACCCAATGCTGCATAAATAAAGAGTATAAGAACCCTAAACCCAATGGTAAAAGTTCCATCACTATTGCACTTTCAATTTGTGATGCCATCGTCTCACTTGGGCTGGAAAACTTTATAAATGTCATGCTTTGTATCATACCAATTCGAAATAGTATGACAAAGTTTGTAATATTTTTGAAAAATGTGTAGTGCAGCTGTTTTTGCTCCAAGATTATATTTCTATAGATACAATTGAAGAAAACAAATCACTTATCAAATCATAAAGAAAAAAACAAAAGCTTTCATGTCGATACATTGTGAATCTGTGAGGTCACAAACACTGCCAGATTCTTAATTAAAAATGAAAATCTCGACTGAATCTGGGCAACCCAAAACGTTATTGTGATGGCAGCTTCATCATTCAGTGTGGAGTTTCCTCCTCGTAATTATCAGAAACTTGGTTTTGTCTGGACTATTTGTTTTAATTAACGCAATCGGTGGACTGATCGGATTCGAAGCAACATTATATTGGTGTCGTTGTGGTGTGCTCCCTGTCCCTATCGCTACCGCTATATCTTTCTACGCATGTTTGTAGACTCCGTTCTCCATTAAACTTGTTGAATCAGGTCCTGCCCACAAATGAAATACTGTGTACGTCACAGATGTTCGAACCAGTGCCTGATATAATGTATCTTAACACGTTAACACATCACAAGGATCGGCTCTTACGTATAATTCTTTTGTATGGCAAGTACGCCCTCTATGTGTTGAAGTTTCTGAAATGTTGCTCCATGTGAGGGATTAACCATGAATTTAGCGAATAGTCCAGACACAAACTAAACTTCTTGAAGTTAAATGTGGGAGATGGCGTAGATAAAAAAAATAAATAACGTGATTTCTGTGTGTCACACAAAGCACACAGATTCGTCAATTATGTACAAAAAAGGATCAAATGTTTTTGTTTTAGTGTTCAACGTTTATACAACATAGAACACTTCAATGGAAGTGTTTCAGGTTCTGCAAATAAACCTCATTGAAAAGTAATTTCGGCAGACATAACACGTATGTGACTAGACTAATAATAACTAATAAAAGTAACCTTAAAACGACAAAGAATCGCAAAGTTACCTGGATTTTCAATCTAGTGGTCACATTTTAGGTCTGAACTGAATTTAAGTTACTTTTCGAGATTATTGAATTAGTTCGGCTTCCTTTTGAACGAAGTTCACTTGGACAGATAGTAGTATCTCGTCATGTCGACATAAAATATTGAAATAAGTCGATTAATCGTGATCAATTAGCTCACCACGACGACGTCGTTATAAAGTGTCTTGCAATTATGAAAGAATTGACTTTAATAAATCTCTCCATGTCGACATTATAAGGGGAAAAGTCGACTGTTGCGGATAAAAAAAATTCAGCATTACGACATGCAGAGTTGATACAATTCATCTTAACGCATTGCCAGCATGAGGAGATACTTTATCTTGAGGCTAAAACGTCTTTCAAAATGATAATGCATCTCAACATTTCAAGAAAATGCATAGAAGAAAGGAACTGGGGCAGAGGAGCGATAGCCTCACCCCGTCCCCAATCGCAAACCTCGGGTGGAACCAACCTCCTGTCTCAAAGGAGGAAATGGTAATGTTGTTTAGATCCATCTTTAAGAATTCTGATGAGGAAATTTTTTTTTTTTCGCGGGGTGTTGGGGGGTTCACGTGGGCCGAACAGATGTTTCACAGGGGCCAAAGTTTTCGCGTACCATACGCTAACGCAGCCATTTTCAGCTTGGGTACATACCACCCACGATTTTTGGAAATGCCCCTCCGAAGTTTTGCCACCCTACTTTTTGAAAGCGTCCTACCCCTGACGTAATCGTCATCTCGAAATCATGCATGACATCTACTTTGACACTTTGAGAGTTCGATAAAAACACAATATATTCACCGAAGTGGCGGGAGGAGGGCACAACACCCCAACGTGTGGGCATCAAAAAAAAAAAATCAAAATCACAAAACTCATTGGGGGCACACGCGAATACACAAACAATTTAGGTCCCCTGGCCCCTCCTTGGCGACGCCACTGATTTACTCAACCATTTAGCGATTAGAAATTTAATGAAGGAGAATTAAGTAGGAATCAATGTCCCTAATAAACCACCGTATAAAACCGTGGTAGAAATAGTGTAAAAATATAACAGTAGCTTACTTCCACAGATGGAAATCTTACTGGGTTATGAAAAGATTAGAGAAAAATCAACCATTCATGACATTTCCACCAAATTGATCAAAACATTGGAAAATAACATTGGAAAATAACAATGAATATAACCTTGAACATAACATTGATCGTAACATTTCATGTTATTAAGTCATGATTTTTTAGGCCTAGGCCTATTTGCAATAGATGTTAATTTTACCTTACACCAGTATACTAAATATGCAAAATTCTTAGTTACAACAATATGTTGGTATGATGAATGTTATAATATATGACACAGAAAGATATATATTTAAACATCATTTCAATTTTTCAAAGTTCTGTCTGGAAAAGCTAAAACGATATCTAAATAACGCTATAACGATTAAAATGTGATAACATTCATCAAATTGTCTAATTGGTTTGTTAGGCTTAGATGATTTCATGCATTCTGAGCATGTATATATAGTTTTTTTTTTCGGGAGAGCCGTTTGCTAGCCTAACATTTTGAGAAAGCCATGTAAAGATACCAGTACCAACAAGACCTATACTGAAATTTTTTAGTCTCTACATGTAGCCTACTTTTCCGAAGAGCGTTTTGAGACAGGTAGATATAAAAAAAAATTATCAACCAGACCGTACCGACATTTTAAGTCTCTTCATGTGAGTTTGGGGAATTTGTTTGCCAGGCCTATATTTTATATGAAAACATTACGGTACTACCAGCTGTACAGCAGCAATCCGACTTTACTGCGCGCGAAGCGCAAGAAAATTTTGATCTGTACATGTACTTCTTCGGAAGAGCAGGTTGCCTAGCCTTACATTTTGAGACTGCTTGGGAAAAGAATACCAGTATCAACCGGGCCGTACTGCGGGCGAAGAGCGCCTCAACACGTTCTTTGGGGGAAAGGTGGTTTCTAGGCCCACATTTAATAGGATTATTATCAGCACCAAGTGGACTGAACTTTTTGAGCCTCTACATGTAGCCTACCTTTTCAGAAGAGCCTGTTGCCTAGCCTTGCATTTTGAACAGATAGGAATGAGAAGAGCAGTACCACTAAGACGTAATTTTTAGCCGCTTCATGCGCGTTGAGGGAATCTGTTTTCTAGGCTTATATTTGGTATGAAAACATTGCTAGCATCAGTCCAGCACCAACCGATTGTACTGCGCGCGAAGCGCGCGAAAGTTTTGAGCCTGTACGTTTACTTTTTCGAAAGGGTGTATTGCCTAGCCTTTTTGAGACAGGTAGGGAAAAGCAGTAGCCTATACCAACCATCACTACCAGCAGTCCACCAACAACCAAGTTTACTGAGCGCGGAGCGCGCGTGCAAATTTTGAGCAATACGTTTGTACATAACTGTGTACATAAACCTGTAACCGCCCGCGCTTGTTAGATGATTTGATTTCGAAGATGAAAATATTCAGAAACCAAAGATAAATCTCATTTCCTTATACAGGAGTACATTGGGTATATAATGACCCTATTAGTCTACATTTGAAATGGGTAAAAATATGTAAAATCATAGGGGGGGGGGGATATTTGGTCCCACCCTCGTCCCCCCAGGATTGACGCCCATGCCTACAAGAAGTGGTCTAGCTACGCCCCTAGTGACACGCGAAACTCTCGTGAATTTCCTACGCGCTCCCCCACCTTTAACTATTGTGCGATGAACAATGGGCATTGACAGTTGCCAATAGAAACAGGAATTTCACGATTTTAGTTATAGTTAATAAGAATCAAAGACCCTGTGCATTCATGATCGAATGTTCTACAGATTTTGTCGACCTTTATATAGAAAGTTGTGTCATATCAGATGATCTAGTGCGTGACAGAAGCTCGGCTGAAACTTTAAGTTGTGTATAGAAAGGTATACTACAGTGTTGAATCGCATAGAGGGTCTGTTTATTTGTTAGTAAAAAGCTACGTATTTTGTGATTATAAATTGCAACGGAGAAGACAGGCTCTGTATACACTGTTGGAGTAAACAGTTTTAAGAAGTCGGTATATTGGTGAATGCAGTCCTATAGATTAGACTTGCATCCTGGCCTCTGGCAGAAGATTTGTGTGTTCGCCAGTAAGTGCGAAAATACCTATAAGGGGACTTTGGTCTTCCTACGTCAAGCTAGGCGCTGGCTCGATAAGCCCCCTCTATAAGCAGTCGTTCAATAAAATAGAATGTTCCGTGGAGGAGTATTTTTTGTGTGTGCAAGGTTTGCAATAAATACGTAATGGGCTGCACGATGCGACTCGAAATAATTTGCATAGATTCCCGGAAAAAAAAACCTTTTCAAGTCAGGACGGCCTAATAATAATTAACGACCTGCTCCCCTAAGTTTTGCCAGCTAGCTACTATCATTACCGGTATCGCAACACTGAGACCAAATCCTCCTTGGATACACTTGGGTTTGACTATGGAAGATGGGGTGCGAAGGGGGTCCTCTAGGTTAGGTACCCAGTGTGATATTGGCACAGCCGGGCTCGCATTGCGGCACCCTGGGGTTATAGTGCTCCTCCCCCTTTTTTTCTACCAGGGTCGATCTGGTCCACATCCAGGCTCGGTTCCCATTTTTTCTCCCTCGCTCTCTCTGATGGCTCCATTCAAAACATCATCAAACATGTCCCTGAAGGAGCCCCTGTCGGGAGTGTCGGGGCTCAAACATAAATAATCCCTTACAACAACAATGCCACGCAGTCATTGCTTCGATTCATGCACAAGTCGCTTACAATATTGGACAATACTGCTTGGGACCGCGACGTCACACTCCCCCGTTACAATGTTTGAAAAATATTCTGTATTCACGTTTCATTTTTTTTTTAATGAAACAACACATTGGACAGGGCCCGCAGGGGGTATGAGCCGGGGGCACTGGAGGCCACGTGCCCCCACTTTTTTCCAAAATAGCAAATGTGCCCTCCTGGCCCAAAAATATGCCCCTTTGATGATGGCCTTTTTTAAAATATCTTCAGGCTTTTGTTAATTATAATACTTTATTTTATATTTGTAGCCTGTACATGGATGCTATTTTTCAACAGATGTAGGTCAGTGGTGCAGGTGTGACAGTAAATTTTGACCCCCCGAAATTATGACCCCCCGGGTCATAATTTCCTACAGTGAAGTAATGCGGTCATATTTTCCTATGCAAATCGAATATGAATGGCTGGTAAGCTATATGTTCGTTCCCTCTATGATGTTGTGTAACCCTTTATTCAGTAATATGCCGTTTTAATTGGACAATTGCAACCACATGACAGGTTAGCTTGGGCCCCAAGGTTTTGGTACGACAAACGAAAATGTCCTTTGCGAAGGAAATCGACGATGTACGTCAATATTTATTGCACAAGAAGTACCCCCCAGATTTAAATAAGAATGAGAAAAGGAACTTTCGAAGGAAGGTGAAGGTTTTATGAGTCACATGTATCCTTTCATGTGGACCAGGGTAGATCCAATGGGGTGATATGGGTTGGGCAAAATATCAGGAACTGAA
>JAODFY010062703.1:0-12232 GCA_027580055.1 Paracaudina chilensis | reverse complement strand
CAAAAGAAAAAGATACGCAAAACATTGTGTTGAGCAACGAGAATAGTGACAGTAGTGAAGTCGTGGACCACCAACATGTCCTAGCCATCAATGACACGGCCAAAGTGAAGAAAAAGTCCAAAGCCAGGACAGATGTTGAGAATGATATAGAAGGACAATACGATGCAGATCTGGCCAAGGTGAGGCTTGTGTAGCAGTTAAATAGGACACCACCATCTCTTTCATTGGATAGCGTCCTCTCTTGCATCATTTAAGAATGTGGGACGCAATCTCATGATCGGGGTGTATGACTGAGAATGTGAAGTTCAGTGTAGTACTTTTATGTAACATTATCTTCCATATACAACATTGTGATGGTCTGTGTAGTTCCAAGTTCAATAAGGCCCTTTCATTGGGTAGCTAGATGAAAATTGCATTGTTTGAATTAGTGTTAGATTGTGGAACACTCGTGATCAGGTGATTGACTGAGAACGTGGAGCACAGTGTGGTACTTTTATATAACATTGTCTTCCATGTACAACATTGTGATGGTTTGACGTGTAGTTACTTCCATCCCTTTCATTGGGTAGCTAGATGAAAGTTGCATTTTTTGAATTGGTGAGAATTCCTATAGCTTTTGTCTATATATTTATAGTACAAACGTGAATACAAAGAAGCAAAATTTACAATTTCTATTTGGCAAGATTTTGACTCATTGGAATCACTTAGTGGAGGGGCAACCTCGCCCTCAAAAACCCCACTGCTTAACCATTTCTTTGAGTTGTAAGGCTCACAATCAAAGGTTCTTAAATAAACTCTATCCAAAGTTTCCTAATTTTTTTTACCTTTATAGGTTCTTCATGGTGTTCAGAGAGAAGTGAAGCACTACGAGCAGCTAACAGGTGCAGATGTCCTCCCCCCACCCCCTAGCGACTCCTCCGTAGGGGGTACCGTCTTCCTGATTCAAACCATCCAGTCCCTACTGCATCATCTGACAGAGGTTAGTCTTCACAATCCTCTTTGGCACAGTATTCTTCTTTAAAAGGTACTTTCAGTCTATTTTGGACTTCACTCGCCAGAAAAACCACATGAAAATTCTCAATAATTACTATCTGTAATTAACATATTAAACATTAATAATTAACATATTAAACATTAATTACATTTACCTGGCTGTTTTCAGCCTGCTCCTGTTTTATTCTTTGTCACGATTACTCATCCGTGCATATAATTTGTCGGCAAACAGACCCGTATGAAGTGATTTTAAGCTCAAATTCTCGCTAATTAATCTGTCGGCAAAATGAGTAGGAATGTAGTTGCTTTACGTGACGAACCATGTACTGAATGATTTAAAGAATCACAATATTAAAGGGACCCAGTCATAATTTGCACCTCAAACTCTGACAGTACCTTTAAAGGTTCTATATCATGAAGGCAGTTCAGATGGGTTTTACCAGTCAGACAAAACTCACAGATCATTCATTTACTGAGTTCTTAAACTCTTGAATTTTATTGATTACAGTTCCTTTGAAATCCAACATAACTAGGACATCAAAGGATGTGATTCCTTGTAGGTGCTTTGTGTAATTGGTCATTATATCTTTAAAAAAAATATTAGGCTTCTTAATGCTTTTTCTTTCCATCTCACATATTCAGCCTTTCAGTTTTTTTGTACAAATGTTCAAGAACTTCAGTATGTTTACATTTCAAAATGTAAGTTTGGAGCGTAATAATATCTGAGCTTAATAATGAATTGTAGAACAATAAACTTTGAAAAATAGTACTGTAAGCTTCTGGTTGCAGAGATCAGGATTATTCTGTTTCAAAGTGTGTAAACCTTCACCTAATATGAATTCCACATGCCTAACCATGAAATTTGCATGATGTGATTTAACCTTTTAGACCTAGGCAGTTACCACAGCTAATCCTTTAAGTAAATAAACAGTACTCCTGGGAGGTGTGAACTGATTACAAAGCCAATTAAAGTCTATGTACACACTTCACTCATGCATTTAATAACTGAGGAGAGAGTTTAGAATTTGGTAGTGCCAGTTAAATGTTTGGCAGATCCCTCCTTACCCTTCCACAACAAAATTTTCCCCCAAAAAGTGTGAACCCCCACTTGCCTGCCCCTCCCCCAAGTCTGACATCGCCAATGTCTGTAGGCGATACAAACCAGACCACTTTATCTTTTCCTTGTTTTCCAAACAGAAAGAAAAACAAGGGCCAAATGCTGCAGAGATGATTTCTGTTGTGACTACAGAGATAGCGGGGCAGAGGAAACTCATTGATGCCCTCACACTGGTAAGAAATATCTGCAATAGGCTGGAATCAGAGGTTAATGAATAGTCCAGTGAAAAACCAAACTTTCTCATGAGAATCTACCCTCAGTACTGAAAGTCCCATTGTGAAAGCATTTCTGTTTGCTGAGATATGAAACATTTGAAATTAGTTTAACATTTTAAATTTCGTTAAGAATCTGTCAACGCTTCTTCACATCACAGTCACATCAAAGTTGCACAGTGCAACCGAGAGGCTTTTGTTTTTCTTTATAAATTGAATTAGTGATTTTTACATGAAATATGTTACCTTATAGAAATATAATAATTCAAGTAACGACTGCTGTACGATACATTTTTCAAAAAAATATTACAAACTTTGGCATACAATTTAAAATTGGTTAAAAAAATATAAAGAAGAACAAAATACTTTTCAAGCAGCTTAAGTGAACAGACAGCATCACAAATGTGGCCAGATGATTAACCAAAATTCAACAAAACTTAACAATAATTATTATAAAATCAAAAAAAAAAAAAAAAAGGGATTTCAAAATTCACTAACCCAAGACAATAACCAAAGACCTTATTATAAAGGGACTTTCACTGATGTGTGTAGGTTTTCGTCCTCTTTTTACCAGAAAGTTTCATTTTTCACCGGACTGTTCTTTAATAATAAATTAATGTATATATATATATATAGATCAGCAAACGCATCATATTTATCAGCGAATAACATGTCTGTAAGAGAAACTATAATACACAGTAAAATAAAATCGTTTTTGTTGTTCTATCAAGATTCGCAGATTGTTCAGTCCATGTAACAAATTTTACAACTTTATTGGATTTATGGGTTAGCCTGCAGCAAGCGATTGCCATTTGTTATTGGACACTTGCGAATATTTGCTAAGGCCTAGCTATTTGATATCCATACTCTGTAGCAAAGAATTCCATTTTTGCCAACAGCACTAATAAGTTTATACAAATGATCAGAAAATGAGTATTCTAAATAAAACATCCTTTTTGCATGTTGTTATTTTGGACTAAAAATGCCACAAAAGAGTGCCATAATGTTCTAGCTAAAATTACTATCTGGAATAAGATAATATTAGCAAATACCTCCAGTTATTTACTCTTATTAAATTATGATTTATGCCAGGAGCTAATCTCAACTCAAGATAGATTGTTCCGGATCGAAGCTCTCATGGATGAAATGATGATCACCAAGCAAGGCCAACAGTCCACCCCTCCAAAGGTAAAATTAATAATAATATATTCTACCCCATTTCAGGTTTATCAAGCAGAGACTTTTTTTTGGTGATTGACCATGACAAATTTCAGACTTTTTCCATTTTATTATTTTGTACACATTTTGTTATAACTGGGGGGAAGAAGCATTTTCAGTAAATTGTTTCAATTGACCTTTAACACAATATATTGACTGATGTTCCCGTACCCAAGGATCATTGCATCCATGTAACATTAAATTCCATGAAAAGAGAAATACCATCATTGCAAATATGTCCACTTTTAATACGACCTTTCACCTCCAATCACTGGACACTCAATGATCATAACATGCAACTTTTGTCAGCATTGATTTATAACTGCTGGAGAAGAAGCATTTGTAGCATTTTGAGTGAATGACCTCAGATGGTCCCTAAGTGACCTTTGACCCAAAATTTCTGGTTACCACTGAAGTACCCATACCCAAGGATCATTTCATCCATGTTTCATTAGTATCCATGAAAATCTTAAGAAAAATGTTATTTTTGAAAATATGTCCACTTTATGACCTTTGATCACAAATGTCTGAACACAGCCATTGTACCACTACTCAATTATTATGTGTAACTTTTGTCAACATTGATTAATAACTGTGTGGGAGAAGCATTATCAACATTTTCAGTTAATCACCTTAAATGAGCCCTAAATGACCTTTGACATACCCAAGGATCATCGCATCCAAGTTTCAGTAGAAAATAGCCACTTTAGGACCGTTGACCTCAAATTGATGAACACCCCTGAATGCACCACTACCCAATGTCCATAACTTTGGTCAACATTAACTTATAACTGTAGAAGCATTTTAAACGAATGACCCTCATATGACCCTAAATTACCTCTGACCTAATATTCTGAAACATCCCTGATGACCCCTCGTCCAATTAACGCTGTGTCCAAATTTCACAAAAATCATTATTAGAGAATAAGCATTTTGAACAAGTGTGTACAGATAGCTGGATGGATGGATGGACTCGTATAGGCCCAACCAGCTTCACTGGTATGCCAACACGAACTTGCCCAGTATTTATTTTTATTTATTTTCCTTTTTATATCTTTACAGGAACCTCTGAGTGGGCCCGGTAAAGATGTGGATTCAGAACAAAGTCATCTGCAAGGTATGAATTAGCACTTTGAACAAACAGAAACTCAAAAGTTTTCAGTTGTTCCATTTGTGCGATTTTATTTAACTTTGGTTATGAATTTCAATATAATATGAGTATGTACCAAGAATGAAGCTGATCGGACATACAGTTGTAAAGATATCGACATGGTCAAGCTCCATTGTCATTAATGTTCATGTCATGGTCATCAAAACAATAGGGTACATATTCATCATGGGGCATCTACCAATGCCAATAATTCAATACACCATTTCTGAGATTGTGTTCACAAGCTATTTTGACTTAGACTTAGAAATAAAGCTCAGCTACATGAATATTTTGAAATTTCATTGACATTTGACAATGTATTATCTAACATCACCATACCAAGAATGAAGCTGATTGGACATACCATTGTAAAGATATTGATATTTAAAATTTTTACTTTAAGCCCAGCCCACTCATTAATATTCATGTCATGGACTCATTTACTAATCATGGAGCATCTACCATTTGAATAAGTCAGTAATTAAATATTTGAATATCCCAGATTTAGTGTTTATCAGCTATTTTTAACTATTAAGCATTAAGTCATGCCCACTTGAGAATATTAATGAGGTGAAATTTAACTGTCATACAGCATTTTAAACACTTTTAAAAACATTTAAGCAGTTAATGGCCTCAAATGACCCCTATATTACCATTGGCCTAAAATTCTGGAACATGTCAGTTTGAGCCATAAAACACTGGCAGGAGCCAAAACCAAGTGTAGGCCAAGGGGCCATTTGCAGCCCACTGGCCATTTGCCCGCAAGGTGATCCAACTTGTTGAAAAAGATTGACATCAAACTTATTCAAGTTATATTAAAGCTCCCTACGCTTCTAGAGAGTGCTATTTCCGGCAATAATTAGTCCTCACCTGAGCCCCAGCATGGCCCCATACTGTGTGGCCCCATACTGTCTGTGTGGCCCCACCATGTCTGTGTGGCCCCACCATGTCTGTGTGGCCCCACCATGTCTGTGTGGCCCCACCATGTCTGTGTGGCCTGTGAAATTCTCCACATACGTAATATGGTCATCCAAATAAATTAAGAACCCGTGCTAGATTCACATATTTATCTCTGTGAGGTTTGAGGTGTGAGGTTTGAGGTGTGAGATATCATAACACTTTCTGGTGAACAACTTGTCATCAAAGTTTTTGACTCATCATCATCATACATCTGTGTCTTCTGAAGATATTCTTTTGTAGGATATTCATAACAAGGTATTCCTCCTTTTTTCTTTTTTTTTGCAGGAAAAAGTCAAGACAAATCTTTCCAAGAATGGGGCTCATATTTGAAAGGGGGACAGCCAGTCATGGAAACGTTTGGAAGCAATCACCACAGCTACTTGCCTCAAAGCTTTACCCAGAGGATACCCAGTGTTCATCAAGACCAAAGAACTTTTGTTGGTCAGAATGGACCGCTCGGTAATACTCAAGCTATAATTGGAAGCCGTCTGGATATGTCTGGACAAGTGTCTGGTCCCATTTATGATAGTGGTCCTGATCCCCCACAGGAAAGAACTTCAAACTTCCCAGACATTGGCTATCCGCAGATGAATAAAATATTAGACGAAGACATACCCGGAAGGAATCAAGCCATCATGCTCTCCCCTCCGAGGCAAAAGGATCGTAGGACACTGTTCACTGCCCATGGGCCAAGCCATGCAAAGAGGGCGCTCTACACCGAAAGAAATGAGGAAAAAGGAACTCTGGGCTATATTTCTAGTCAACCCCAACATCAATTCACTGCTCAACATTTCTCAATGAGAGAAGCCGAAAACCCTCGCAGTGATAAGATTCCTCAAAGGGAGGGGAAGGGTTTCAGTGTTGGAGGGGAATTCAAGCTACCTCCAGGGGATAGCAGGCTGTCCCCTTCCCAAAGTGACCCTGTGGGGAAGGGTCCGTACACCCGGAATCAGCCAGGCATGTTGACCTCTGGGATGGGTGCCCAACACACTGCAACAGACCATTGTATCCCAAGTGGCATGAAAAACACTGATGGATCCACTGTTGTAGGCACGGACGGTATCGACGGAGGTCCGATGGGCCCTGGACCATTCTTCAACAGGACCATTAAGGGGCTGACAGACACAGATAGCTGTACCTCCTACCAATCCCTGCCACACATGCAGGGTGGGGTGGACCCCACACAGCAGGGGTCTATGGTGCAGTTTAGCCTCTCTGAGTACGATCTGGAGGGTGGAGATGAAGATCAGGGGAGCAGTGTGGGGGTGGGGGCTCTCGATGCCATCTCTGATCTGAATCGTAGGATTGCGGCACTGTCCAAAGAACATGCTGAAGCAGAGGAACGGTTGAACAATATGAAGAAACAAGAAGTGAACTAGATATGTGACTAGAAGGCGCATTTACATGGCACAATTTTTTTCTACCCAATTTGTTGCATGCGAGTCTTGTGCAATAAAATGTTGCGTACAAATGAAATTTACAATTTTTCAGTAACAAGCATTGTTGTGCGATGTTCGGCAAGTTAGTCGCAAACAGTAAATCTTGGCATTAAAAGCTTCTGTTGAATCAATCCCCTTGATATTTTTCTACATCAGATTAACAAGCAAGTTCAACAGACTGCATTTATACAATGCAATAAAATCAGGTGTGACAGAATTGCATGCAACAAGATTGCCAATGATTTAGTCGGGTCATGAAAATGCATGTAAAAACCTTGGACAAAACAGGCTGTAGGCTCACTCTTGCCCCCAAAATTAATTTTGCCACCCTCCACATGAAGTTTAAAATTGGCTGAAGCACCATATTTAACAGCAAATGAACTGACCACACTTGCATATTCAGGGTGAGTTTCCATTCTTGAGGGAAGTTGGCTAGAGCTGTGTTTTTTTTTTTGTGCCTAGAAATGGGCATTGCTAAAAGATATTGAATGTTGATGGCTGTCTTCTTGTTGAAGTTGGGTGGCAAACCAGCTGCATAATTAAGCACCACTCATGATATGGGCCGAGGTACTTGGGCAGGGCCAATTGTAGGAACCATTAGTAGTCTACAATTGTGCATTGCACAAAAGATATTGAATATTGGTGTTTATTCTTTTTTTTCTTTTTTTTTGGGGGGGGGGGGACAAACTTACTGTAGAGGTACCACTTGTGACTTGGGCTGAGGTACTTTGACAGGGCCTATTGTGGAACATATGAATGGCCTCTGGGAAATGAGACAATTTCAGTGGATATCTTGGTCTTAGAATATTTCCTTTTTCTAGAATAGGGCATTGCTACAATATATTGTTGTGGGTGGGAGACATACTGACTGCATAACAGTGATGTAGGTCTCAAGACCACTTTTTGCCGGTCTCGGTCTCAGCCTCGACACCCTGAGGTCTCTGTCTTGGTGCCGGTCTCGGACCCCTGAGGTATCGGACAGAGACTGGAAATGCTTACCTCTTGTGAAATCCAGCACTGACTATATTTTTTATTCATATAAGACTCATCATGTTTCTAAGCTTATGGAGTCTGATGTCACTGATGACACATCAGTGAAAATTCAATGTTGCAGCTCAGTCAGACTGTACCCATTAACAGACCTAGAGACCTAGCCTATACACATGTATGTTAGGCTACAGAACAACAACACAAACGGGTTTGATTGTTTACTTTTGCCTATTTAACCTACACCACTTGCATTTTAAAACAATATATTACATGTTAAATTAATTTTGTATGGTGTGTTGTAATTTGTCAAAATGGTCTTCATAGAACACAAGTGTTGCATTGTTATGATCTTTCTAACTGTCCAAATCAATATTAGGTGACTACACTTTAATATGGCCATATTCAAATGTCTGTTTAGGTATATAGGTTGGTGCTGTTTTTTCCACTTATGAAAAAATAATTCATGGATTGGTCATAGGGGTTATGCTTTTTCAAACGAGGGAATAAAAAAACAGGGTAAAAAGTCACTTAGGGGGACACAGAACTAAAGAGATCTCTTTGAGCTCAGAATCTCTTCTACATAGGAATTATTACAATGCTAGAATTGACCTCAAACAAGCCCAGATTTGCTGTTGCCATGAAAGGTCATCTAAGGTCAACAATTTTTTGGGGTGTAAGGTACTGTTAACATAATACAGTTTAGGTCACAGATAACACACAAAGATTCTTTGTTTCAATTTTTTGCTTTGCATCACACTTTTTAATAGCATGCATAGAGCATATTCAAGGAAGATTTGTACTGGTCTCCCCCCTCTCAAAGATCAATTGAAACAAAAAATGTTACATTCTTGCACATTGCATAGGCTTAAATTAAACTGGACATTATATAGACTTGAGAAATATTATATTTTCCCCTTGCATGCAGTACAGTTTGCTTCATAATGTATTTCTCTGTATGTAATAAAATACAATTAGCATTATACACAAAACTGAACAATAATGGTTGTTGCCTATTGTGCCCTGTCAATCCATTACCCAAATTTAAATTTGATGTATCTTTATTTGGTAAAATCATGATCACAGAGAGCTGTTCACAAGCCATTAAGCAATTTTCAGTTCACATAATTTTTTGGTCAGTCAAATGATTAATTGGTCAAATAATGATCACAAATACAGAGTTATTTACAAGCTATAAGTGGCTTCTCCCCCTTGATCAGTCAAAGTAGTTTCTGGTCACCAATCCCCCACCCATCCCACACCATTAGACACTTTTCAGTTAATTTGATAATCATGGACTGGTTTCTGATTCATCTATCATAATCACAAATAGTTGTTGATGAGCTGTAAAGTCACTTTCTTTTCAGATAATTTGTTCCATCAAATTGTTGATTGATCAAATCAACACAATGCATAGTTGAGCACACCTTGTGCTCCCTCCACCTATAAAATACTGGTTAATTCGATGAGCAGGTTTTCTGATTGATTGTTCAAATCACAAATAGTTGTTTATGAGCCATACATGATTTCCTCCCCCCCCCCCCCCTTCAACATTTTAGTCAATTTGATAGTCATTCATCAATCAAATCATTGATCATTCAAATCATAAATATACAAAATACAGAGTTGTTTATGAACCATAAGTACACTCATTAAACATTTCAGTTAATTTGATGAACACATTAGTCAAATCATTTCAGGTAAAACCAATAACTTCAAAGAAACCATTATTTTTCCTTTTAACTTTTAACCTAAGTTTAAATACAGTGTAAAGATCAAGGTGTTAAATGAAAGTAAAAATAGTACTCTTGAAATTATGGAGTATATCAAATACTCTTCTTATGAAACACAGTTTGATACTACAAGAAATGCAAGCATTTGATTACTTCACTCTCTGACTCAACTTGATGCATAAGTCTGGGTGAAATGATGAACTGATATTAAGCACTTCTATGGTACATTCATTAACAGTTAATCTCTACGCAACAAGCATGGGAATAACCTTTACATTACATAGCATGGGAATAACCTTTACATTACATAAGCTGCAGAAAAAGCCACATTCTTCTATTGAGATTGAAATTAAAAATAATGAGCATTCTTAATTAAATTTGCATTACATTTCATTAAATGCCCCCCCCCCCCCAAAAAAAAATGATCACACCTAACACTATTATAAATGAACTGAAACTGCAAAATAAATTCATGTATAATCATATCATCATCCATGAGGTAAATTCAAAATAAGGTTCTTACAATCACAAATGCCCTGACTGTAAAAATGGAGGGAAAACAGTGAATCGGACACTAAAACCTTGTCTGTATACTGTATGTGTTTGAATGCAACTGACATTAAGGGCCAGCTGATGATTGCAAACAGCAATTTGATCGATCAGAGAACTTGGATATATATATATACAACAGTTGTCTGAAGATCGCTTAACGCGTGAAACTCCGAGTAACAACTACGTTCCACTAGTCTCAACTAGTCTTAACTCATCTATTCTTTGCTCTACCCTCCGGATATAGAGCACTCTGCGTCAAGATAGACGCCATCCAACTTTATATATATATGTATATGCCTGGTTCTCTCGAACCTTATCTAATAGTAATTTTGGCTAGAACATTTTGGCACTCTTTTGTGGCATTTTTAGTCCCAAAACACTTATATCACTTTCTGATCATTTGCATAAACTTATTAGGGCTGTTGACAAAAATGGATTACTCTCTAATTCTTTGCTTTAGACTGGTTTAGACTGGTTATCAAATAGCTAATGTCCGATAACAAATGGTTAATTTTATCGCTTGCTTCAGGCTAACCGAAAAAGTTGTAGAATCTGATACATGGACTGAACAATCTGTGACTCTTGATAGAACAGCAAAGCCTATTTTATTTTTACTATGTAATATAGTTTGAAGGGACATTTGATGTACGAAATGGCCTGTACAACAAAATTTGCCCACACAACTGCTTGTATGTACTATACCGCGTTTTTCAATACTATTGCTAGGTATCCATCCGCAAAGGCTCAATTGGTATACACACACACAAAGTATATGGACTCCTGCAGCCAATTTACAAACAGCTTAAATGCATAGTAAGGATAAAGTACTATTTATATGAAAGTAAAAAAAAAAAAAAATGTAAATAGCACACATAAAAATGATCAAGGTAATAATAATAATTCATTTAAAATAATAACCAAAATAAAACCTTTAGTAGTATACCAATAATGCCAGAAAAAATCCTGGGGATGCAGGGGAAACTTTGCTGTAACCAAAATCATGTGACCACTCCACCCTGTTCACCTTCTTGTTCATACAACAGGGATGAGCCTATTCAGTCAATTCACAGAATCCCCCCCCCCTTACCCCACACACATACCCACAGAAAAAAATTCCAGTGTTACACAATGTACAATTCAATGTATTATTACTACAAAAAAAAACATGGTTGTTAGCTTCACAATAGGAAATTACTTACAATTACAAACTAGCTTCACAAAGTACTGAAGATGTTTGGTAGCTTCATAGCAATATCTCTGTCAGTGACAACTGACCATAGGACTACATACAATACATAGATGGACCTTAAAAGTGAATATTGACAGTAAGTTGCCGGAAGTACTGAAAATGTTTGCTAGCTTCATAGCAATATCTCTGTCAGTGACAACCGACCATAGGACTATATATAACATAGATGGCACCTTAACAGTGAATATTGAAGTTGCCGGAGTTTATAGCAGCCAGAACAAGGGCATAACTTCAAGTTACAATAAAGATGCATGGAAAAGTTCAGTCAACAGTGGCAATGATTTTAATGTTGCGCACTTGTTGCCTACCATTGAGTCAGTATGCAAAAATGTAGTGTAGGTCCATGTTTTTGGTAGAAACTGCTAAAACCTAGCCTGTATATGTGCTATAAGTGTCCCTGCCTGCAGATATCTGACAAGCTTGTTACACCAGGCAGGGGCAGTAGTAACCGAAATGCAAGATGTCCTCTTAGTCAAGAGAACCAGAATTGGTTCTGACACTATAACACAAATGTGCTCACCTATTATTACAATCATGGAAACCACACCAGTGCTGGAGGACTCGAGACCGGTCTCGGACTCGAGACCGGTCTCGAGTCACGCTTTGCCGGACTCGTGACTCG
>JAODFY010062592.1:0-12232 GCA_027580055.1 Paracaudina chilensis | reverse complement strand
AAAGGGAAGGCCCCCTGCCCTTAGCCCCCCCCCCAGGGTGGCAAAAAAAAAATTATTTTAATTCCCCCCCCCCCCCCCCCCTCAGCAAAATCCTTGCTACGCCACTGACTTCACTTGCTTTGCTTCAGTGATACCCTGACAAAAATGATTGTATTTTCATGTCACATTTTGGTGTTCACTTTATGGCCATTTCCCAATCATTATCTGTTCCCAGAACAATACTAAGAGCCATATGGTAGTGATATTATCTTTATGTATCACTTTGGTGGGTGAGATTTAAAAAAAAATATTTTCCATGTTTTGGAAGAAAAATATGGAAATTAATAAATGTCACATTTGTCAATTTCCATATTTTTTCTTTCAACATATGGAAAATGATTTAACAAACTATATATAGCACCATATTGCATCTAAGCACCCTTTATTATACAAAAATTATCAAAGGGGACACCCCCTCCCCAAAGACCCCTCCCCCAGGACACAGATCACTAACCCATCTTTTTGAGGTGAAATCGACCCTCCCCCCTAAAAAAACTTGTACGGCCATGTTGTGTGTCGTTACATAAGAGTTTTAAAGACTAAGATTACCAGTGAATTATTTAACTATTTAACTCACTGTTTGTAGATATGTTCATGTTTTAAGTGATAATCTTTACCACGTACACCGAGTTCAGACAGAGTTCACAAATATACCGTTGAAAAATTCTTCCTCTTTCTCTCCTGTATTGTTTTAACCTGTGATGAGTAAGTTCAACCATACTGCATTATTTTAAACACTACTGCATACTATAACGGATGGACCATTGAACTCATATAGATGAGTATTAACACCCACCTTTCGTTTAATTTTACTCAGCACAACCGAGTATATATAAACACAATGCTGCATACTATAGCGGATGTAATTACCCCGTTTTCTGAGTAACTTTACCCAATTTATTTTTTGTGTGTATATTGGGCAGTGTTTCAAAGGAAATGTTTGACTAGAATAAAGAAATAATGACAGACCAGAATATACCAATGTCACCAAGGGGAATAATATTCAACCAGCGTGTCTTTACAACCCTGACATAATTATGTAGCGGAGAGACATCGTCAACCAAAAAAGAAATGGAAACTAAATGACAACTCAATGAGTGACGGACCGTAAAGAAAATGTTTCAACTTACATAACAAGACATAGTCACACATGCAGATATTCCTAAAAAGTGTATGATGATTATTAAGGAAATTAAGTAGAGATGGGGGAGGAAACAAGAGGATGTGGTATGACGTCACAACTGGGACATGCGTACAACAACATGGACATGAGCAACAGTAGACAATATGGAAAATGCTTGAGGAGGGCTTCACATAGCAGTAGGTCAAATGATGGGCCTGATGATGATAAACAATAAAATCTTCATTATCATTGCTTATTTCGTCTGGTTCGTGTTGAAATAACGAATCGAACCCCGCGGGGGGGGGGGGGGTGTTCTTGTTGCAGTTGAAACGAATAATTCCAGCCGATTGAGATCTACAAGCTACAGGCAATGGAATTAATTAACGTACACAGTGCTTAGCAGCAGATAAAAGAAAAAGCCTGCTGTAGTAGTAAATATATCTCCAACTTTGGATGTTTGAAAATAGTTCCTTACCCTATCCCACGGCATCGACATCGTTGTCCACACGGGCCAAATCTCATTCAGGAGGCACCTATTTAATGCTTCAGATCCAATAGATAATGCGTTCCATATGCCAAAATGCCCTCGAGGGCATTCCAATGTTAATAAAAAAATAAACAAATTATAATAGATAATAAAGATAATAAAAGTTCAAATTTCCGTATACACCGAATAAAAAAAAGAGGCCAAGTGCGCTATGGTTCCTTGCTAAGGGGTATATGACAATGATTATTATATATATATATATAACGTTTATAAGTTTGGGCCCAAATTGTAGAAATGGGCGCTAAGCATGGTTCTATAATAGTGTAATATAACATCCCGTGGTGACCTATATGCTTAACGGTCATTGCACTATGCCCATTAAGAAAGTTGCTGGTTTTAAAGTCAAATTGATATTATCTTAGCGGGTTCTATATATAATACAATAATAGTTTATAATATAACATCCAGGTGACATATCTGCCTAGCGGTCTTTGCGCTATGCTCCTAAAGTTAATTTTTACAACATACACCGCTCAAAACACACCTTGCAATGTATCACGGTTACGAAATGTGATTTAAAAAATACAGAGCATATGTGCATGACATGCAAAACATTCACATGACTGCATGTATTTATTAAATGTTTGTGTAACATGGATAAATTGAGTTTGGCTGGAAAATTGGGTTTAATCTTAATCAGGAATTCCATTAACTGTTTCCATTTAAACAAAAAAAAAAGTGCAACTCTGCTGGTACTTTAATTTTCTTCGAATAAATCTGTGTTTTCCTCAGCGAGTTCATTCAGTTTTATTATTCTTCTCATAATTGGGACTTGCAATCCATAAGGCTTATGGAGCAATATTAGTAATTCTGTGAAAACCCAGAGCTTTGTATTACACTTTAACGGATTTTCAAGGAAAACATGTAAAATACGCTAAAAAAACCCAGAAACAATTGTTACGAAATAACCAAATTAAAGAACATACGGAAGTGACAAAATACTTCCAGATACGTTATAGCCTACATCATATATCTACATAATTATGGAAAACAGCACAGAACAATTCCATTCTGAGCATCATCCCACCCATATCTCCCAGACAATCATGTATCAGAAACTAAAATTTGCGCGCATTGAGTAGGTGTCGGGTGTGGTAAAAGGAATAATGTTTCCACCACTTTCGGAAAATCGCGAAAAAGACGGAACATTTGGAACATTTTTTTTAAATAAAAAATGCAGTAGGTATCTTTATCATACGGACATCCAAGAACAGATCTTTTTAGACTTTGCCCCTCTCTTCGCCATATGGCATTTTCCCATCCCAATAGATGAACGGTGCCGGTTGAAAAATATTCAAAGTCGAATAGAATCGATTCAAGCTAGGGGCGAATAGCCTGGTCTGAGCACGGAATGGTGCATCTACAGAGGACGTGGAACACCATATTGTATTGATCAGTGTACTTGGGGAGGGGTCGGGGAACAAATTTCCCATCTTTGGATTATGAACGGCGCATTTTGCATAAAGCGACAGTACATGAAAGTTTCCTGGCGTAACCAGCACATGCGCTCGAAGAGTTATGCTGACCTTGTTAAATTACATAAGACAAGCGATGGGACTGCCCACCCGACCGAATATCAACAGAGGGCGCTGAAGTTCGTTCGGTACACAAATTATTTCGCAATACTTATTCAGTAATATAGTGATGCACAGAGCACCCTCTTTTGATGTTCAAGGACGACGAACAGCGCCATTGATTTGGTTTACTGTCTACTCTCTAATTGCAATGTCATCAGTCCCATGTCCAGCCCAGATAGCGGCGAACAACAATAATCAACAGCGTGGCTTCTGTGAAATGTTGCGTCTGTATCCCCGCGCTACCATTGTACTGTACGTACTCCCCTGCAACGTGGTTTACTAAAATATTTAATTCTTACACTATCCGTACTTCTCATTCGTCCAACCAAACTAATACGTTAAAGCAAATGCTTGCATATAGCAAATGTTTGCGCCAGTGTTATAGTTATTTTTTATGCTCGGCGTTTATCAGATTCCGTGGTGTAGCGGTTATCACATCTGTCTAACACACAGACGGTCCCGGTTCGATCCCGGGCGGAATCAGTTATTAATTTGTTTTCTTTATGTGATAATAACACCGTCTTACCAGAACGAGTTATTTGTAAAATGACAAATACACACATGTTGTCACGAGTTGCAATCTGAACTCAATAGAAATCCACTCCGAAAAAATTCCATAAAAATGCTAACAGAGCCAATTACATGCATGGAAGTTCTTGTCAAGAGAAAAATATAAATCTTGTTTGGTCTCAAAGAAAATATTCATCTAAACTGAACAACCCACTATTCATTTCGTGCATGTAAACAATGTCCCGTTCACCTATAATGCATGGTATGGATTATTACTGAAGGCATTTGATACTTTTTAAAGTAATATAGTTTTACATCACCACGACACAAGGCACGCCAATATTGCACATTATTTTCCATTTAATACGACTATAGGAAGATAAGGTCTAAGAAAACGTGCAACGAACACTTGGAATTCAAAACCAGATGCTATTAAAACAAAATCATCAAGAAAATCATATAAGAAACATTTAACTAAACACATTGCAAATTATTAAAGTTAATGGTTTAATTAAATACGCATTATATCTTCCTATTGTAAATAATATCACGTATTCATTGCTATTCTATTTAATATTGAGCATACATCAATATTTTTTTTTTCAGAGAGTCTTCTACTTTGTTAATTCGATATAGGCTTTTTAGAAGACTTACATTATAAATATTATTTGTGATAAAACAAATAAATCAAAGCATTCGTTGGTATATAACCGGCTTTCTCAAAGCCACTACCTCTCAACATACCGAACAAAACCTACGTGCCACACTAAACGACAGTATCAATTAAAACACTTTCTGGATTCATGATGTTATACTCAAAACGATAGACATATCGAAACATATATCAAAGTGAAGAGGCGTCAAAATTAATGTCCCGTGTCTATGGCGTCGAGAAAATTAATTCCGCGGATTTCCGCCCGTTCCTGGATTGACTTTAAGCCTCCGCCATTTTGCTAGATCCCGTTTCCAATGTATTCCAACTGTACCACCCGTATGAGCCAAATTATCGTAATTTAGGATTGCAATCATAACCATGTCGCATACTTCCCAAATACCAGATTGTACAGACCAGTCCATTACGTCTTGGGTAAGTATTTTTAAAGGTATTATGAAAACCATGTCACACTTGTCCCCCTCCTTTCATCCATTATCCACAAGTCTGCATCCGCTGAGCTTACGTGAAGCAGGACATGAATCACGAGATGTTTGCAGTGATGAAATAGTGAAGAAATAACCCTTGGTAGAGTTGCAGCTGTGAAAACTAACAGAATACAATAATAGGTAAAGAAATGTATGACTTTGGGTCTAACCACAGATAATTTCACTTGGAAACACCCATAATAAGTACTATAGAAAAAACAGAACTTTGACTGCTCCGAATTAAAAAACAAAATCCACAAAGTTTATGAAAAGAACACCGTTGCATTCTTTTTTAATCCTTTTACTGGGAGTTCATTATCTGGGGCTGTAGTATTTCTATATTCTTAATACACACACACACCCACACACACATACACACATAGTTCGATCCATAATAAGGATAACAATAGCAATTGGGAAATGTTAGTAACTCTGTTTGAATGTGGTATTGCTCGTACACGCAATCATCATAATTTAGACAAATTTTATGATTTTTTCTCTATGGGAGGGGCAATAGTTTCTTAATTATCTGGTAATACCTATCAATTTGACCGTTAACACTTTCAAACTGAGGAACGTAGATCATGTATTGTACTGTTAGCATTCATTTTTACTCTATTCTTTGAGAAAGAAATCAGTTTAAATTTAGATCCTTTTCGATTTTTCATCGATTCTATTCCCAAGAGTTTAGCCCTCTGAACAGGATGTAAATGTAAGCATTTACGGAAATGAATCTTATTTGCATATTGATTGTATATAATTTGTGTGAATGGGTGAGCCAGTGGGCTCATCTCTCAATAAAATGATAAAAAAAATATATCTTATACACAGACGGTCTGCGGTCCGATCCCGGGCGGAATCATTCGTTTTCGTATGGTTTGTGTTGAATATAAATGGTTAAATGAATCAAACAAAGAAGCTTGTATCGCTTCTTTTGCATTCACCAACAGGAATCCGTGGTGTAGCGGTTATTACGTCTGTCTAACACACAGGCGGTCCCCGGTTCGATCCCGGGCGGAATCTTTCGTATGTGTTAAATATAAATGGTTAAATGAATCAACAAAACTAACCCATATCGTGACTTTTTTCAATCATCAACATGATTCCGTGGTGTATTACGTCTGTGTAACACACAGGCGGTCCCCGGTTCGATCCCGGGCGGAATCATACGTTTTCGTATCGTGTGTGGTCAATGTTTCAATAAATCTTAGATAACGGAGAATAACATGACACGCTGAACCTCACGCTCCCTAAATTGATTCTAGTCGCCATACGCCATTTTACAAAAGTATCATTTGTTGTTCCTTTTCACCATAGGTCCCTTAAGCACATTCTCTTAGGTTGCTCTACTCGTCATTTGCAACTCAACCACATGCCATATGTCACTCCTTTTCGTCATGTGATATTAAACACAATATTCTGTTTTTTATCTCTTTGGCCATTCATCAATTTAAAACTGTCTCCTAAGTTGTTCGTATTCGCCGTTAGCCAGCCATCCAAACAAATTAACCTACATCGCTCCTTTTCCCATTGTTCAACCGGCATTCCGTGGTTTAGCGGTTATCACGTCTGGCAGAAGAAACAATTGCGCATCTACTTATTACTTGCTCAGAGCTCAGAGGTAAATCCGCACTGCAGACATTAAAAAGTAGATTAACTTTGATCCATAATAAGGATAACAATAGCAATTGTTAAATTTTAACTTTTGTCTTGCTCGTAGACGCAAAGAATGGGTCCTTGTGGATTTCACATACGTCCCAAGGATCAATCTCTGGCGGAATCATTAATTTTCCCGTGAAGCGCGTTGGATATAACCATTCACAGGTAATCCATGATTAAAATTGATCCCGAGTGCGATAATTCTCTATTTCATCATGCGTATATTTCATTTGTTGCTCCTTGTCGTCATTCGTCACATTAGTTGTTGTATTCGTCATTTTCAACTGAACTACATGTCAAATGATACTCCTACTAGTCACCCGTAAACTTTGATGTTCCTACTCGCCGTTTGCCACTCACCGAAATTCACCAATAAGATTCCTTGGTGTAGTGGTTATTACGTCTGCCTAACACACAGACGGTCCCCAGTTCGACCCGGGCGGAATCATTTGTTTTCGCATCGTGTGTGTTGAATATCAATGCTCAAATGAATTTACCAAATCAACCTGCATCGCTCCTATTTGCTATCACCACCAGGATTCCGCGGTGTAGCGGTAATCACGTCTGTCTTCCATATATAGGCGATATACTTTGGTCTTATACCGGTTCTCGTGTATAATCTGGATTTTCCTACCGTCTAAAGGGGAACTGTGTTTGGTCATATTTTACCTGAGTGAGTACTGATTGATTCATAAGAAACTGAACTGTACCAAGTATTTACTGAGGAGTTATCGACTCCCAATATCTGAGGCGGGCGTGTCTCGCGACGTAGCCTCGTCTCAGAGTATTGAGACTGGTTCTGCGAAACAACATGATACACTAAGTGCCAATATGAGTTCAACGAGAACAGGGTTTAAAGTTATGAAAGAAAACAGTGTGAGAATTATGGACAGAACATTTGATGGATTGGATGTATTGATAGCCATTGCGGAAGTTATTGGTAACGAAAATATTTTGGGATGCGTTAAAACGGCAGGTCAATGGATAGTAACTCTAAAAAACGGAAGTGATGCTGATTTGTTACAAGCAACAGAACGAGTGACGAGACATATCGCATCTGTAAGTCTATTTAATGTCCCATTTTATATTGATGACGGAGAACTATCAAACAAGCTAGAGGAATATGGCTGCAAACTAAAAACAAAATGGTCACATAAACTCTATGACAAATTTTCCAATGTAGAGAACGGGATACGGTTAGTTAGGCTCGAATTGCCTAACAATAAAACAAGTCTCCCGTACGCCATAACTATTGATGGCCAGCATCTCAGAGTAAAACACAATGGACAAAGCCGGGTTTGCAACAACTGCTTAAGCGAAGACCATATAATGCGAAACTCTCCACAATACATGTGCAGACACTGCTTTCAAGCTGGACACACAGAAGCACGGTGTCCAATAGTGAAATGCTACAGATGCCAAGGATATGGGCATAAAAGCTTCAATTGACGAGGAGGGGGCAATACAGAAGACGCAACGACCGACGAATCAACAAGTAAAAAGAACAATACGTCTGGTACAACTCAACAGAACACCAATGCGAACGAAGAAAAACGTGACGAATCCCAAAACCAGAGTGTCGTAACTGTTGATCCACAAAATACGGATCCACCCGCCAATGAGGGGGAAACACATATTACCCAGCAGACTAACCAAAACAAACAAATAAAAGAGAAAACAAAACAAAAGAACGATATTTCCGTAAAAATACAGATCCACCTGCTCACAAAACAGTACAGGAAATGGACACTGGCATGGTGATACTGGAAAAAGAGAATAATCCACAGAAAAGGACAAGATCAAGTGACGAGAACTGTTCCACGCAAATAGATTTTAACCGAAAAATGAAACTAATAAGAATCACAAAAATGCATAATCTTAGCTTGGCACGTAACTTTATACCAAAGGAGAACCCACCAAATGCAACACAGAAATGATGGCCGGCTTTGGGTTCCTCTTCATAATGATCTCTCTCGCGAGCTTAAACTGCAACGGGCTGAGAAACCATGACAAACGAAAAGAACTGTTCTCATACCTCATGAAAAATAGATTTGATATAGTTTTGCTCAAGGAAACATTTTGGGACCAATCCATGCGCAATAACGCAATCATTGAATGGGATGGAGATGTAGCATCATCGATCTACTCCAAAAACAATAGATGAGGGTAACAATCTTAATTAAGAAAAACAGTGACATAGAAATTGATAGCGAACAAACCTTCAATAACGGTCGGCTGCTCCAAATAAATATTACTGCAGACGAGCAACAGCTTACAATATTTAACGTGTATGGGCCCTCCACCAGCGGTAGTGAAAGGAAATCGTTTTTCCTGGATCTGAATGAGAGGGTCTCGAGGATATCTCACCAGGTTATTGTAGCAGGTGATTTAAACACTGTTTTGAATACATATATTGATAAATATCCTCCGACACCAAATGCAAACTGTTCAAGGAAAATTTTGAAGGACCTAATGACAGCCCAAAACATGACAGATATATGGCGGGACAGAAACGGGCAGACCATAGCATTCACTCGCATAAGGAACGCTAGTAATGGGCGATTTGCATCGAGAATTGACAGATTTCTTATAGCAAAATCACTTACCCCAAATATTAGCAAGTGTGGGATTATGGACTATCCGAAGTCGGACCATAAAATAATTTTTCTTACAATAAACCTTTCACTTGTTCTAAGGGGTCAAGGGGTATGAATTTTTAACAATACCTTTTGAGATGATCAGTATTTTTGTGGTTATATCAAGCAGTTAATCGAAACTTTAAAAGCCTCAGAAGAATTCGAAACAAATTTCTTAAAGTGGTATGATGTTTTTAAAACTAAAATTAAGCAAAAAGCTATACAGTTCGGCAAACAGAGGCAGAAGCGTTTAAACAAAGAAAAGGGTATCTTAGAAAAAAAGATAACTTACGAAAGACATAAGGCTCAGAAATTGGAAGATTATGATGTAACTTAACTAAAACAATAAGAAAACCAATATGATGATACATTACTTAACGAATTACGTGGCGCAGCCTTACGGTCGAAAATTCAATGGTTTGAAGAAAATGAAAATACCACAAAATTCTTTCTTAACCTCGAGAAAAGTAGGCAAAAGAAGACAATTATGAAACAGATACTCACTGAAGACGGCATTATTGTTATTGATCAATGAGATATCATTTTCGAACAGGTAGAGTTTTATAAAAAATTATACACATATGAGGACGTGCAACTCTGCGAAAATAACCTTTCGACAGAAAAACTGCTTGAAGCACTTACTTCTATGCAAACAAATAAAAGTCCTGGTCTTGATGGGTTAACGGCTGATTTTTTAAAAGAATTTTGGAATAACTAGAACCTATTCTTATATCAAAATACGATTGGGGGACGTTTCCACATGCACCCTTCCCGTGCCGGCGCCACTGGCATGGCAGGAAAGCTGACCTATACTATAGTGTGTAACGTTGTCATATAGGTCCTATCGTAGGTACGCGAAATATACACATTGTAACCAATACCGAGAAAGCCCTAACTAACGTTAGCATTTACGTTCCACGTTAATTTAAGTTACGAAGTATTCATCCTGGAACCTACAGAAAAGATTCAGTTCATCATTTAAACACAGTACTAGGCCCTACTAGCCTACCACTGTATCCGGCGCTAAACACGTCTTGAACGGTTCTGCATATTTAATATGGGATTATATGGCACTGTCCACGGCCTAAATGTGGACTACCTTGAAAATAAAAATGAAGTTCCTAATCCTGCTCATTTTGGAAAATCCGGACGATAAAGATGTGTTTTTGTTGATCTACTTTCTGTTATATATACTTTTACTAAAGATGGTCCATGTTTCCACTTTATACTGCCCATCTTTTTGTGGGAGGCCAATTCAAAATTGTATACGGTGTCTTGAGTCAATCAATTCAATCAGTTATGGATGTTTCTACCTCCAAGATGTTAAGATATAGCGACTTTTAATAATATAAACAGAATGGATCAAAAATCAGATTCTTTGCATTATAATTATTTATTCACAATAACCTGAATTAATTATATTGATCGTACAATGGTTTTATTATTTTTAAATGGTTACATAATATATGATATATGGTTACATTAAAAATTCAGTACAGTAATTGAGTGCAGTAGCCTAATTATGAATATGATTCATTTTTAAACTTCATTACCGATAACGTCCAGTAAGGCAAAATCTTCCAAATGAACTGAAAAGGGGTATTTCCTTAGTTGAGATATTGTAATTACACTATTGCATATCACCGTAGCAATGGTTGCCATGGAAATGGTCGGTGCGGATTAGTAGCAACCGTCAAGGGGTACCCTATTGTGAAGTGCGTTATGGGTAACATGGGGTCCAGTAAGGGGGTACACCCAAAAAACTGTCCGTGTGTTCACAATTTTGTGTGTGTGTGCGTGTGTGTGCGTCAGATTTTTTATGTTTTTTTCAGATATATCTCAATATCACAATTTTGTGGTAAACATGATCTTTTTGCTAAATTTTTGGTAAAAAAACATATTATTGAGCATAGCTACAAAACCCTATGATTATTTACAAACTTGGTAAAAAGGTGAATCTTGACCAAAATAAAAAAAATCAAACATTTTTAGCTTGAAATTATCAGAATCTGTGATATTTGGGGGAAAATATGTATTTTGGATCAATCCAATCAAATTACTAAACATTGTTTGATTCACATGAAACTTGGCACATATGGTCAACATTTTTGAACGAAAATTTTGAGGGTCATATTAAGATAACTTGTTCAGAAAAAATATCACGTCATGTCGACATGATATTGAAAAAAGCCGACTAACCATGAAGACACGTTGAACAAGTCGACTTGGCGAGATAATTTATCTTGCCGATATTTGTCGACTTCTATCAGTAGGATGTCGACATGGCAAAAGCTCGTCATCAGGGCATCTTGTTTGGCACTTTGAGAGTTCCATAGTTGTGGTAATAGGCGAACGATTTACCACGCCCATTAGTACAGGGAATTTAAAAACACATTAAAATACCAATTCAATGGTTTACATGTCCTTAGTGTACATCAAGTGTATTTCAGCCGGTAATGGGTTCAACGTAATGTTCTATAGCCCTAAAATTGTCTATAGATTTTTAACATCAAGCCTCCACGCCGATGTTTATTCGATGTAAATACGCCATTTTATGAGTTCTTGTAATGAGATAATATTGGAACGGAACAAGATATTTGAATACTGATTTCAGGTTCTTGTCATCTTCCATCTATCCTAAGTGGAAGGTTATACGTTATTTATCCTTTCATTTATACCTAGTTACAATTCTACAATCTGATTGGTCTTTATAGTCCTATTTCTCAAATCTGTTAAACAAAACATTTTACCTTTATATTGACAAAAATCATAAGGTATGACACACGCCCGAGTGCTTCGCTTGCATTAACCCCCGATCGTGTATTGTCCTATAGATAAACCCACGCTGGCGTTTGATTAACCTCTAATTGATAACATTTCTTTGTAACTGACTGTTAATAGAAATTATAATGTTTAAAACCAAGAAACTGAGATATATATGAGAGTAGCTAAATTAATAGTAAATACAACATGCAAAAGAATAATTAACAGATGGAATCAC
>JAODFY010062481.1:0-12233 GCA_027580055.1 Paracaudina chilensis | reverse complement strand
AGTGGCCACAATCTGGGGAGGGGGGGTGGGGGTTGCCAAAATGTTGTCTTCCCCCACTTGCCCCCACAGATTTTATAATCATTGTCAAAATATATTTGCTGACAATGATAATACTGAAGAATGAAAACTTCATTGATCATGATCATGGATTATAATAACAGTTTTGTCATCATTATAGTTTCATAGATCATCATTAAAACATTCATAATTTGCTACAAAACTTACTGATATTCTTCAAAAAGATGAATTATGTATAAACCTCCCTCAATTCTCACAAAATGGGAAAAACGTCACCCATATATAATCACACACAAAATGACATGCGCGTTTAACTCGAGCTACATGCATGTTTCATTCCAGTAATGCTGTTACATGATGGAGTGTGCGACGCACAAGAATGTGCTGGCCATTAACCGGACACAGAGCATAGATGATATCTAGCTCCAACAAGTTGGGCGACAAAATGCAACATGCATACAGTTATCGCCTAACTATAATTAAGAGAAATGAACGGCAAAATCTCCTTTTGATGGAGAAGGGTAATTCTCAGGCCCCAAACCCCGATTATTGTTTTTACAAATTTATTATTCTAATATCTTACATGAGGGTTGTTTTGTTCCAAGGAGGCAGCTATCTGATTACAGCGGTCATACAGCGCCCTCAGTGATTTGAAGGACACGGTGATACTCTTGATTATTTCTTTGAGCTTGTCCTGCTTCTCTTTGTACGACTGGACAGTGACATTCACACCGTTCGGGACCTTGAAAGGAAAGCGAAAAAATCATTCAAAATTCCCCACAAAACAACAGCACCAATGGTGCTGCTTCTCTTTGTATGATATGACACTGGACAGTGACATTCACACCATTCGGGACCTTGGGTTAGGGTTAGATTTTCGCCCCATTCAGGACCTTATAAGGAAAGCGAAAAAATCATTCAAAATCCTCCACAAAACAACAGCACCAATGGTGCTTAATACATCGAATATATGGTACAGGAGCATACTGACAAAGACCATTACTAATTCACTAATTCTACTTTGATCTAAAGTTCCTGATTACAATATTATAATCTGTAGGAAGAGGATGTTTGTAGGTTTTAATGTTCATAGGAGAAAATTATCTCTAGGGGACATTTGACATGAAATCAATGAACTAACTATTGAATTATTACAAAGGTAGCACTATATATATTTATAACCTATGATCATTAAGACAAACTAAAAAAAGAAAATTTGCAGAAAAAAATTCTAGAAGGCTGTTGAGTGTTTTAGATAGTTCTCCATGCCCAACAATGGCCAATCCTGATCAGGCATGAATCCATGGGATCACTCTGCACAATGCTGAAGACCATTGGGACACATTGAAACAAAACATTTTGCCCAAATACAATTTAGCATTTTGATGCCATGTAGTCACAGACTGTGAATGCTAAATTTACAAACCAATAAAAAATGGCAGAATAAGAAACAGACACCATATAAATTGTGGGAAAACATGTGTAGAAAAAACCTACAAGAGAAGATTGTTAAAGGTGGGTTTGCAAGTAGCAAAACCTACCAAATAGTCAGATTTTCAATTGGCTCAGTTGGACATTTTTGAAACTATGAATGAACACATCTCTGTTGTAGTATCTTCAAATGCAAATATAAACACCTCAATGAGAAAGTTTACTAACATATTCATTAAACTGAGATTCTGTGAGTTCTCGGTGTCACCTGAAACTCGTGTGAATTTACTCATCAACTTACATCACCACACCAAGTATGAAGCAGATCGGACATACCGTTGCGAAGATATTGACATTTTAAGAATTTTACTTTAAGCCCCGCCCACTTATTAATATTCATGTCATGGAGAACAAAAACAATAGGGACCATCTACCCATCATGGTGCATCTACCAGTCCAATATGACATTGATCCAACATGTCGTTGTTGAGATATCGTGTTTACGAGCGAGCTGTCACATCACACACACACACGCACATACACACCAACTTGATCGCATAGGTTACTCGGCCTTCGGCATCATAACCAAAAGCTTGTTTTTGTTAAATTTAATTTGCGATGGCCTTTTTAGAGAATAATGAACAGGGTTTAAATAGTGATGTTTGCTTGTGCAATGCTTGTGCAAACAGCATATGTAACATGCAAAGTGCATGATATACTGCAGAGCTGCTTAGAAGTAGCTTGTAACCATAGTGAACAGGGTTTAAATAGCGATGTTTGCATGTGCAAACAGCACATGTAACATGCAAAGTGCATGATATACTGCAGAGCTGCTTAGAAGTAGCTTGTAACCATAGTAACTAGGAATCAGTATGTTAGATCAATGACATACTAATTTTGAGGGGTTTGCATAAACTTCTTGAAATGTCTGTTTATTCGCAAATGTAAGACCCGTTTCATACAGTACTTAATTGTTATGGTTGTGTTTAGGGTAGGTCTAAGCTATTTGTACAGTGAAGTGTGGGACCCTGTCACCCTGTCGCAGGTGCTGATAATTGTTTTATAGGTGTTTCCACATTTCACTCTAAATTCGGGAAAGTTTTGGGAAGTTAGCATCAATGATAGAGATTTCAGTTAATGCAGGAAGGGAAGTGCGGATAGTACACAGGGACCTAGACAATATTCCAAGAAATTCATTTTAAAAATGTAGAAACAGATGTTAATTACAGGAAGTCACATTTATCATCGATTATAAGTATTCTCAATAGGAGAGCAGAATAATAATAATAATATGGTAAAAATTGTGTGTGGTAATTTATAAGCAATTTTCAATTACAGTATGGGTAATAACAATTGAGAACCATCAAAACTTGTATGTATGGGATCACTCAAAAAATGTGGACAGATGGATAGATATGTAGGGACAGGGCACACTGACAAAACCTCAACCAGCATAGCTGGTATGACCTAAAACTAGAATATTATTCTGAAACTTGCATAACCATTAGTACTGTAGAACTTTTATGTATATTCCTATATATTCCTCTCTGAACAATGCCCATTGCTTTGAATTTAATTAAAACAGTTGACACAACCAGAAAACCAAATGGTTTAGTGGTTACGATGCCGTTGATGATATTTTATTAAATATAATTAAAGCATAAATTTTTATTGTAATATGATATTTTACTTATTGATAGACAACTGTACCAAAAATGAAGCTGATCTGACATACAGTTGCACTCATGAATATTAGTAAAATTTAATTTTCATGTGGCACTGTAACTCTCATCATCTAACATCACCATACCAAGTATGAAGGTGATCAGACATACAGTAGTTGCAAAAATATTGACATATTAAAAATTTTCTTATAAGTCCCGCCCACGTATTCATGTCATGGATAAAAAAAAATAATTAGGCCCATGTAATAATCCTTGAGTATATCTACAAGTTATTCAATATATTTAAGAGTAATTAAATATATAATTTTTAAGATTACACATACATGTATACACTTATGCACTGTTAACCTGTAGGTTACCTGGCCTTTGCCAACATAGCCCCTCCCCCCCAAAAAAATCCTCAATCGATGTAGATATATAAAGTTGACAAAAGTGACTATGCATTCCACCACCCCACACCCTCTCCAGACAACCACCTGGGTATCAGTCTATGTCCCAACCCCAGTTTGAGACCCCACTCATATCCCCAACCCAGAGCGAAACCCTTACCATCACACCACCAGCCCTACCCCACCTGCAATCATATGACCCTAACCCCTACATCACCTTACCCATCTGACCCCCATCCCCCCCCCCCTACATCTGACCACCACCAGGATGTCAACAGCATCACACCTTTCCAACACATAAAAATCATACCCCACCCACTAGACTCTAGAGGTACATATGGGTACAATAATGTGGAAGTCTAGCTATTGTCTATAAATATGTGACTAATAATTATCCAGGGTCAGCTGATTGCAAAAAAAAAAAAAAAATTGGAGTGGATTTTCGTCATATAACAGTACATTATGGCAGCACTCCAAATCGATTATAGGTAGCACCACAATTAAAAGACCTTCATTTTTTTAACCAAAGTGTACATACCCCCTCTGGAAAATAGTCCCTAGCATTTTCTTTTTTCTAGTGACTTTAATTTGATTCTGATTGCATTCTGATTGCATCATCTGAAGCCCATAAATTACAAAAAAGTACAAGCTTTTAGATTTGGGGTCAATAGGCTTGATTTTTCCATTTTTTATATATTATGTATATTATTAATAAAAACAAATTGTGCATTTAAACAATGATAAGACCACAGAACAACATCACTAAACGTTGATGGTCCCTTGTAGCTAAAAAGCTAGATTGTCATGGTATGAAAAATTGTAAATGCCATTTATGGGCAACTAAAATGTCAGCTAAAATGTCAGCTAAAATGTCATGGGTAGGGATTGCTGGTGGAGAACTTCTGACTCAAGGAGCCATTGAACTGGGCTAAATTTGTGTGTAAGTCAATGGGGAAATTAATTATGTTGTGCTCCCTAGAGCTATTAAGTTTTTTCATTTGAATATGCTTTTTTTTTTAGGGGGGGGGGGGTTGGTTGATTGATCAGAGTGATAAATATTGTCATTCACATATACTTCCCCTTTAACACACAGTATGCAGCCCAGGCATACATGCATCTAGTGTGTTTGCCCGGTTCTGTTCATGCCCTATTATCACCACCACATGTGCTTCATCTTGTGATAAGCCACTCCAGCGGAATCAAGGCTATGTATTCACCACCTGAAAGAATATATACCAGCACTTTGTCTGACTACGTCAATGTCGCCATGGTGACGGTACAGAGTGCAATCAGAAAAAAAAAAAGTGTTTTTGTTGTCATACAGCTGACACAATGCCCCAGTAAAATATTTGTGGTTGGCAATTGATGGTATGCTGGGCTAACAGGTTTTATGTTTCTTAACTATATAATGCATTGTCAAAAATGTTTTTCTGCTAGATGTGTTTCCATATATATTAAATCAGATTTTTCATGTATTCTTAACAAAGATGAAAGATATTTAGTGTTGTAAAATGCTTTCTGCCCTGGTATAATATCACTGCCACACCTTTGTATTTGAATGTAAACAACTCACAGACTTATAAAATGGGGGATGGAGGAAGGAGACATGCTCCACCACCCAAGTTGCTTGTGCCCTACATGTTCCCCCTCCCTCAATTGATACAGGTTGAGTTAAATTGTCACCATCACTAGGTGAAATGTTGTGCCCCTACTTTGGAAAGTCGGGCCATGCCACTCATTTACAATTGAAGGTAGACAGTTGACAGAGTATTGTTAGGGGGGAGGGGGAGCCCTGGTACCCCTGATGCTGTTAAATGTGGAGGGCTTTAAAAAACGTCAGATAGTGCTACATTAATACAGTAGAAAGTGTTGTGTAAGAGTAATTTGAAGCAGGAATCATGGGTTTGAGACGAAACCAAATAGAGATTTCACAAACCTTGTTCCCTCATTCTGCATGCAAAAATTCCATAACCAAAGTTTTATATCCCATAATGCTCTATTTAGAAATAGTTTGGCGAAAGAAATGCCCTTAAAATGTGTTTCATCAGCCAACACAACTAAGCTGCCATTAAAGACTACTGTACAGTAATACACAAATAAGGAAATATAATGAATGTTACAAGATTTAAAGGGGGATTTCATTCACATGAAAAAAACTGTCAGGTGATGTGAAATCAACACCCCAAACAGCAGTTTGCAATCAGCTGGTACATACAGTAATGTCAGTCACACATATAGACGATGCAATACCCCAACATGTGTTTAATAGTAATGTATATAAGCTACATGAATATGGGACTGATCTTATGTATATTCTAACTGCTAGCTAATTGCAAACAGCTATTTGGGATGTTCAATATTTATGTCATATGACAGTACAAAATGGCCGCTCCACATTTCATGTTTTAGATTTTCATTTTAAGTTTTGTTTTGGTTTTATTAAATAAGCATAGAGGTTGATCAGAGAAGGATATACAGTACAGTCGGGAATTGACGCACTTAACCGACCGACAAAACTTTACCCATGGTTAAACTCACGGTATAGCGCTGTGTTTTCCATTGCATTTCTCTGCTTGATAAGGAACCAATACAGCAGAAAACACCGCACTACCATTCACAATGAATAGAGTTAAATTTTTAAGAAGCTTACCATCCAAATTCAAAGACGGAGCAACAAAGTATTATTTGAATGAATTGAATCACGGGTCGATCGATATTTCACACATTTACCTTGGTAGATAAACATCGGCGCAAGTCCATAAATCCATATGGGTTATTGAATACACATCAACGACAGCTAAAGAACATGATTTAATGAACATGATTTAATCTCAAAATATTGAATATTATATTGCCAGCACTTTTGGAAAATGATTATAAAATCTGGGGCGGTAAATGGAGGGGGAGACAAAACACTGGCTCCCCCCCCCCCCCAATAATGTGGCCACATGCTACTCATTCTCCAGTCTATATATTATGGAGGCATTCACATATTGAAGCGAAAACGGAATGCGAAAATATTTAAGCAACTTTAGGAAAATGCAAACAATTCCGTAAAGTTATTAATTATTGTTCTTTCAATAATTCCTAAACTCCAACAGTCGGACATAAAACTCCAAATATCATCTGACTGACAACGTGATTGCACATTGTTACGAGTGTTGCCATGTGATTTTGTACTTGGTCGGTACTGTGTATATTTAAACAATTTTATGAAAACACAATAAAACATCGGAATTCCTTTTATCAGACAGTAGGACATATAAAATACATGCAACTGAAATTGCCCGCGTACACCTTCAAACAAAATTTAAATTTTAGCCTATTTTAAACAGTCGATAAATGTAACGCAAACCAATTTTATATTAATTCCTAAACTCTGTAAGGTGGACCTAAAAATCCCAAACTGATGTGCCATAGGCCTATGCGCCCGCGTTTACCTTCTCGAAACCGAAAGCGTAAATATTATTTTAATCAATACATACACGGTAATGAGTGCAAAAATTGATAATATATAGAATTATTAGAATGTTTCATCAAATCCTAAACTCCGACAGTAGGACCTAAAACGCTCAACTGGTATCCCATATACGCCTGTGTTCACCTCAAAGTGAAAACATTATATTATTTAAAGAATATGTATGGTAATGAACGCAATTTCATATCATATATAACAATGTTTAATCAATTCCAAAACTCTGACAGTCGGACCTAAAACTCTCTAAGTGATAGGCTCTATATGCCCGCGTTCACCTTCGCAACGGAAAAGCAAATATTATTTTTACCAATATATACGTAACAAATCGGAATGTAAAAATTTCATGTTAGGACAGTTGGCTTTTACCACGTCTTTTAGGCCACGTACATGCAACTGATTAGACTCTGGAAAGAATTTGTTGACGGTGACTGCACCATTTTAAAATCTGGTTTCATGAATGAACAGTGAATCGATACCGGCAAGACTTGTTAGCAGGGGATTATAAATGTACACAAAAGCCAGCTCGCTTAACTGGCGTGCTGTGGGTAAGTTGGGAATCTCTATTGTTGCCTATTGTTGAAATGTGGTTTACGCGCAAAGAGGGATTAAAGGCCTATAACCGGGAACGGAACGAAGCGTACCCACATAATAATTCCGGACAATACTGTATATATAAATTCTAACAAATATAGAACTGTTTTTGTCATCAACTTCCACTTTAAGTGATCTTTTGGTTGGGTGGGGGACTTGGTTTGGGGGTGAATTGTATGTGACTGTCATTTCAGTGCATTTGTTGTACGGGACAAGCAACGTAACTAGAGGATAAAAACAATGATTGCTCACCGACTTATTCACTTCCTCCTTTGCTGGCTCATCCGAAGAATCTGGGTCCTCCGAGTCAAGGTTGGAAGTCGAGCTCGAACTGGACAACGTTCTCTCCAATTTGTTTTTTGACGATGCTAACAAGGTAGACAAGAGTGAGCTGGCAGTCTCTGATTCTTCTTGTAATTCCTTGGAAGAGGTTGAGAGGTCTTCCTCCTCCTCCTCTTTATGTTCACTTATCACCACCGCTGGTGGAGTAATTGCAATAAAATTTAAAGGTTCTGAGAATTTCCTGGATAGAGGTGGCGGCGTAGTCATCCCCTTCGGCGACGATGAGTCTAAACTTTTATACATATGGAATTTTGAAAGAAGTGATTCAAAGGATGGTGATTTTGGTGGCTGTTTTAATCTGACGGTGAGCTCTGACCTTTTCAGCTCCCCGGTAGCACCAGGGCTTGGTATCTTAAGGCGTTCAGAAAGTGGCTTCACTGAATCTTGGAAACCCTCATCAGGGGACTGAAGGGGTTCCTCCAAAGTTTGCCTGACATTGTTTACTTTCACATCACTAAAAGCACTAAGATGCTGAAGCAAAGGTCTTTTGTTCCTAACCGGTGGGCTGCTTTGGTGGAGTTCTTCTGCACTTATGTCAAGAATGTCGCTAAAAGAAACATCCTCATTTGAAGAGTTGTCTAGTGAGGAAGCTGAACTGACAGAGGTACCAACGACGCCACTGTCATGACTGCAAGTCCTCCGGGGTCTACCCGGTCCCATTCCAGGCACTGTCAACAAGTCCTTAGCTGGCCCTTTCCTGTTGGACTCTTCGATTGTGATAGAAGGGGAGTGACACCTTGGACTATTGCAGCCGGGACTGCTGAATCCGAAGCCACTGCTGTAACCACTACTTGGACTGATGCAAGGAGAGGGTATAAGTTTACTACTTTCTGTTATTTCCATCATGTCTTCTGTCCGCGGCTCCCACGACACTGGTGAAGGACTCCTTATGACTAACGTCTTGAGACTCACTGAGCGGCGGGTGAGGAGGGGAGATATATCCCCATCTGGTTCTGAATCATTTGAAGAAGATAAGTTACTCGCTGAGAGGGATTTCAACCTACTGAGTCTATTGGTCCTGGTGTTTTCGAGCTTTTCCTGTTCTAACTTGTTTCCACTGAAAAACCTATTGCATAGTTCAAAGATCCGAGGAGAGACAGGCCTTGCTGTAACCTTCCCGTCCCTTTGGTTCTTCTGTTGAGGTAGAGAGTAGTTGGGTGCAACAGGATCATGGTTATTACTCATGACAGCAAGAAATGAACTGGTCTTTGTCATTGTCCCAGCAGGCTGGTTCAACTCTTCCTGACTGGGAGTGGTGCCTGACAAAGCAGAAGCTTTTCTTGCAGTATTACTTATTCTTGCACTCATCCCCGGTCAAACATATTCCGCCTCAAAATCCTCTTCTTTGCATGTCTGTTTGACAAAAATTCCTCAATAACCACCACACAGGGACGGACTTCTTTAAGCTCCTCAAGATTAATAAATATATCTACAGCGAGTACAAATGCAATAATGGTGATCCCATCTGAACAACCAGAAATTTTCCAACTACAGAGAAGAAGAAAATAATGTTAACATAAAGTTACATAATATAATTCTTTTTTTTATATATTAAATTTAACTGCCCTACACACGAAAAATCAAGGTCAAAAGATATTGCTTATAAATGGCAATTAACCTTTAGAACAATTCAATCAATATCTTGTGCTAGGAATATGAATAACCTGAAGTGTATAGCAGTAGTGTATTAATAAACCTACTGAAGTAGAAACTCTAGAACAAGGAAATAAAACAATGCAACTTTTCTCACAACCTAGTGAACTAACTGGCTGAGGGTTATGGCAAAAGTTGTATGCCTTCCATTTAACCTTTCAATTTCATTATCCCATCTTAATAGTGATACTGTTTAGATTTTTTGTTATGATAGCTGTAGGTGTAGACAATTCTTCTACTGGTTATGAGCATTCACAGTATTAATACAGAGGGTAACATCCTAAGTATGAACAGAATATGTAGTGTTATTACAATAAATACATTGTATTGAAAATTACCTTGATAAGGAAGTTGCCAAACCCTTAACATCTTGACATGTTAGAGGCTTAATGGCTAGGTGAGTAGTTACTTTTGAAGCTGTACAGTGTGATTATTACAAGACCTAAATTGGTCCAATAAACAGTTCTTTTTCAAAGTCACTGTCAACATTTAAATGTGATTGCTTTAAGAAATGATTGATGAATTGATTGAAAATGCACAGCTACACTGTATGATGAAACAAGACTGAACAACCCTAACCAAACTTGGTCAAGTCTGGTCTGGTAACTGTTAGCTTGCTGTGGTGGTGATTATGCACATTGCTTGTCAGTTGAAGAAGACACCTTAAAAGATTGTGTCAGATTTTGCTTTGGATTAAAAATTACACCAGAAAATTAGGTATTTTTACATAAATTTTACAAAATTTACAGGCATTTTGGCCCACTCAAATTGCTACCTGCCTGATTATTAATTAAACAAACTATTGTATACATCTCAATGGCTGTTTTATAATGCTAATGTATTATTTCGTGACAATTACCGGTTGATGCAACATGTAATTTCTCACAGAACCAAACAAATAAAACATATTGTGAGTGCTACGGTTGGCACCCCTGGTAGAATATAGTTGTGATGTACATGGTAAGCTATATGGGAGTCAAAGAACAGCACAGTGCACCAAATAGTTATAGTCATATTTTGTGGCTCAAACTCAGTACCTTTAAAACCTTTAAAATATATGCTCTAATATTCTTCCCTTTTTTCATCTTCTTTTTGGTTGATCTTCAGAATGTTTGTGAAAACATGCTGGATATGTGTTGCATATTGCAACATTTGGCTATATATTCCCCCCTCCACCAACACCATTCTTTATTTAGGTCAAGACCCCCTCCCCCTCCAAACCCAAGCCTCACCCCCCTCCCTACCCAAACCCTAACTGGAAGTACTTATATTAACTTTCCCATGTGTGTTTGATTGATTTATGGCAAAGCCAAATGTAGATCTCTCTGCAGCTGTTCAAAATCGATCAAATTAAATATATATCAGAAATCAACTATATATAAGATAAATGCAATTTATGTATTGTATATAGGTCAGCACCTTGGGCATTGGGCCAGGGAACATAAACAAAGGTCCTGAACCAATATTTATAATGGCTGGACTTAAAGGATTAAGCAAACCCAACAGGTAACCTTAGCTTATATTAAAGAGGACAAAAACATACACAGGACAGTCCAAATAGAGGAGACACAAACCACAGGTAACCTTAGCTTATATTAAAGAGGATAAAAAGATGCATAAGACACTGAAATCAGCATTCAAATATTTTATCCATTCTCAAGCCAAGCTATCAATGTTCGAAATGTACACTTTCAGTGATCCACAGCATCCATTTTTTATATTTAAAAAAAAAATGAATTGTAGTAAGTCTAATATGACATCACAGTGTCACTAAGAGTCCATATTCCTTTGTATAATTTCTTTATTTTATTATCCATATTTACAACATTTTAATAATTTTGACATTTGTTTGTGAAAGATCACCCGCAACACTATACAAATGTTAAACCAAATGAATGTCCCATAGAAGAGAAATAAACCAGGGTTTTAACAAATACAAAGATGATGTACCCCTCAGTGGCCTTGTGATGTCATCATAGACTTACTTCAAGCCAATTTACCCCAAAAATATGGCAACCTCTGTATCAGTGAAAATGCACATTTTAGAAAGTGATAACTTGTGAATGGAAGGACATTATTTGGATGCTGATTGCAGTGTCATATGACCCTTTCATCCTATTTCATACTATGAGCATCTGTTGGGTCTGTGTCTAAATGGGCCTACAAATGTACATTTTCTGTGTGGAATTTTTGAAGTGTATCATACAAGTGATCAAGATAATATTCATTTGATTTGAATTTATGTGCATTTTTTCAGATATTTGACAACAGATTATAAAGGAATACAAATGTTTTTTTAGTGATAATCTTACTGTTTTATATGTCTGGCTACAATTAATTTGCCATCCTCACTTTAAGGACGAGTGAGCCAGAAAACGGTTAGACTTGTCATCTCATTTGCTGTTAAGTACACGGGAATAGCAAAACAACACTCGCCCGATTGGGCCAGAAATCTGCTAAACTGGTCAGCTCATTTGCTGTTATGTACACGGGAATAGCAAAGCAACACTCGCCTGATTAAGCCAGAAATCTGCTAAACTGGTCAGCTCATTTGCTGTTATGTATGGGGCTTAGACAAACAACTCTTGCAACATGCGATGGACAATGTAGCATACACATATAAATGGACATTAAACAAAAATATTT
>JAODFY010062371.1:0-12234 GCA_027580055.1 Paracaudina chilensis | reverse complement strand
TATAAACGTATCGACTGAAAATCGGTCTGGAGGTTGGATTTCCTCAATGTACTAAATATAAGGTACTAGAATAACTGTAGCCAAGTTTACATGTCACTTGGTCTTTAATATGCAAATCGATGTGAATATGGCCTGTGTTACCTTAAGAGCTGCTTCCGGTGCCATGTCTACGTTTCTCTGCATTTCATGGACCAGGCCTTTCAGGATCTCACGACCCTCCAGGAACTGCATCTCTGCCAGCAGGACTGTGTAGGCCAGCCAGGTGTATTTCGTGTTCTGGGTGGTCAGGAATGACGTCATCTGAACACTGGATCCCAATGAAAAAACTGAGGCGAGGAAGCCTTGCTTCGGTTCCGGCTTGGTGGTCTGCGGGTAAAGTTTTTATTGAAGGAATCACTTGGTATGACTTATATTCTTGTGGAGTGAGTATTCCCCTATAAATCAGCATGACACTTGTTTCCCTTCAAAGAAGTGATGTTTTATTTATATAATGTGTATATTATATATATATATATATATACCCTAACCTCTGACTCTAAAACTAACAATACACTAGTTTTAGACAGTGGAGAACAAGATAAGACTATTTGTGACAGTAAAATTATGCCTAGAAATGGTAGTAAAAACGTTAGGGGAAACAACTTTTTCCACTTAACGTCAATTTGCTCCTCTCCCGTTGTTCCATTTCCCCTTAGCGTTTGATCCAGATGTTTATATATACCATATGTAAATTATCTTGTAATGATGTCACAAGCCAGCCATATCTAAATCACGATCGACCCATCTTGTTACCCTCGAGTGTATTCCCCTGCTCTAAGGCTTAGTTTACCTTGTACTGCTACCACAGACCATTCGTATCTTAATCATAGCAGGTTCCTTGTTTTATTCTACTATACCACCTTCTCTGAGTTCACTTTGTAGTTCTGCCATACACCTGTCGTATTTTCATATTTGTAATATAATACTTCCACTCTCTCATAGATCACTTTGTAATACTACCATAACCTGTCATATTTTCTAGTGGTAATATAACACTTCCACTCTCTCATAGTTCACTTTGTAGTACTGCCAAACACCTGTCATATTTTCATATGACAGGTGACATGTTGTTCATATGACAGCCCCCCCCCCCCCCTCCTCTTAGACTCTGTTTACCTTCTAATGCCATATAGCAACCATGAGAGGTCAACAGCAATGGTCATCCCCATTCCTGATTTGACAGAGGGCCTATTTGAATCTGACGGGTCCACTTTGTATTCATCTAGCATGTGACCTTCCCCCCTCCTGGTAGGTTTTACTCCAGCATGCACCCCTTCTCACCTTGTAATGCTGCAGTATAGCGTCCACACCAATGATCGCCCCGTTCCTGATCTGACAGAAGGCTACCTTCAAGATCTGATCTAGGACGTAGCAATGGTCCAGGTCAGTGCTCCAGCCTGGATTACTGGTCAATATGGCGAGCCAGAACTCGAGCATGGAGGCTGGGGTGGGCCGGTGGGACCTGCTCGTCGCTTGCTGCTCCACAGAAACCTTGGACCCCTCTTGCAGGAGACTCTGAATAAAGAATAATAGTCAAGAGTATTGATACATGCAGTAATAATCTTAAAGCACAACTACCAGACAGCTCGACTTCTGATTTTCTTGTATTATTATGTTGTTCCAGACCAGATACGCATTGACATAGAAAATGATAACCCAATTTCTTGATTTCCTTAGGTAATATATCAAAGCTTCTTTTGGACGGAAGGTCGCAAGAAAAACCATTAAAAATTTCTTCTTCCTAAATTGTTATCTGTTCACAAACCTCAATGGATGTTTTTCAAAATGTTCAGGTATCATTTAGTCAAACTCTGTAAAACATAGCTTTAATGCTAAGTGTAACAGTGTAACAACTGGTTCAAACTGAGCAGCTAGTTAGATGATTCACGTGATCAACTTTGGAATTAATTTGGAATGAACGAATTTGCACAAGGAATAAAAGCCGGCTGTGCCTATAACAAAAACAACCGTTCCAACCTACCAGAATCATATTTGCAAAAAGTTTGGTTGTCTCTCCAGGTAAGGATCCCAGCAGTCGCTGAGAAAATCTGGAATTCTGGAAATCCGCTGCCAAAATACTCCTCACATTGGATATGAAACTGTAACAATTAATAATAATAATAACTAAATGAAAGTTATGGTCAGTGATCTGCATTATTTTAATCGGTGACCTAGCCAGGTTTTTGCTGGGGGGAGGGGGGGTGCATGACTTTTGTGATCGCTGTCATGGGGAAGGGGTGTACCCCTTCCCTTTGCAAAATTTGAGTAATTTAGTGTCCTTACATGCGATCTGGTGTAAATTTTGTTACCTTTGGAAGTAAAATTTGTGTTAGAAAATTTATATTATTAAGGTGGTTAAATTTTGAAAAGCCAGGGGGAGGGGGGGGGGGGTGCATGGGCCAATGCCCCCCTGGCTATGCCACTGATTTTAATAATGTGATTGTGTTGCCTTTCACTTCTGATAATGTACTCAAATTCCAGTCTAGTCATGCTTAGCTAACTGTTATGCAAAATAGAAAATATGTCGACTTTATGCTTTGTTTGTTTTAAGAATTCAAAGCCTATGCGACAACAGATACCAAATAGCCTTTGGCAGTTTGTTATATATTAAATCGTTATTTCACAGGTTTGAAGATGCGTTTAAAGGACATTACATGAAGAGGATAACAGGATCAATTTATTTATTATATATTGTCACCCTGTTACAGAGGGTACGTATTAGACAAATTTATTTAATTCAAGCTACGAGTTGTTCAAATTAAACAGTCAAATGCATTATAGAAATTTTTCATCAGATCAGGGATGGGAAAGCTTTTCACTGTAAATTTAGGTTTGCTGACATCTGCAATCTAGTCATTGCATTGGTTTTAATAGAAAAAATGTCCTTTTAACCAGAAAACAATTTTAGCCCAGAAGAAATTTGCATGGTTTTCTGGCAATTTTAGCCCAGAAGGAATTTGTCAAGGTTTTCTGACAATTTGTAGTCCAAAATTAAGTTCTGATTTTATCCAAGTTTCATTCAAACTTGTAATGTGCCTACAAATCTAGTGAAAATTCAAAGATATGATACATAAATACAGCATTTATACTGAAAGCAAATCACAGAAAAATTTCACAAAACCAATTATTCATCAGGTATATACTACTTTGTGTGTTAGGATTAGTAGCCTAGTTTTGTCTGCTGACCCAACACATTTCTAGGCATAATTTTTTTTCTGAATTCTCATTAATTAGAGCATGCTGGGATATGAAACGTTGGCTTGGTTTACTTTATCATGCAGAATAAGGGAATCTGGTTCTGTTTCAGAAAATTTGTTTAGTGGGCCTGACATTTCGATTCTATAGCAGGACCTTTATCTAAGGAAAACAGTCAAAAGAGAAACACACAACTGTACTAAATGTTGAGCTGTGTGTCATCTGTTGGCAGTTTCCCCATTAATATTTTTTAATGTGTCCCCACCTGCAACCTTATTCATAACTTTATCATTCACAGGTTTTTTTCTAAGTGTGTATATTGTTTGATTGCAATTGTAATGAATCTTAGTCAGAGTAAACTATAGATAATTGTATCTCAGAGTAAACTGTTAAAATACCTTTCATTTGAGATGAGATAGTCCGGGTGACCTTCCTCCATGAACATAGGTACGACAATCGCCAGGAGGGGTATGCATAGACGTTGATACCCTGAAGTGGCCAGGACTTGTAAACAATTCAGACCCTGCGACAAAAACGTCTCCAACCTTCACAAAAAGCCATGAAAAAAAAAATACATTAAATCAACAATACTCTCTATCAATGAGCCAACAACATCTGTTTCCATGCTCAGGATTTCAAACGTTCTTAACATTTTTACCCATAAACAGTTACAATATTTGTTTGCCGGGAGGGGTATGCATAGACTGACACCCTGAAATGTACAGGACTTGTAAACAATTCAGACCTTGCGACAAAAATGTGACAAAAAATCACTGACCTTCAAAAAAAGCCATGACAAATTGCTATCAACAGGCCAATAACATTATTTTCCATGCTTATAATTTCAATCCCTTTTTTTCCCCTAATAGTTACAACTTTGGTTAAAGTTTTTATGCCTTAACTTTCATATATTTGGCCATTTACATTTTATCCATTTTGCAAACTTACTTGTGGCCAATTTCTGTCATCGCGACCGCGACATAACATGCCAGGGGTACATTTTCTTTTACCCCTTTCTGGACCGGATAGAGGGCAGCATCCGTAGCAATGTTGGGTACGGTCCAATTAGTCTCCACCGCTGAGATGTTGGTCCTGTACTCTGGTTCGTCGAAGTAAGGCTGAGACTGCCGGTGGAGCCTCAGCTTGATGATGAGGTCCCAGGCCCAGAAATCAAAGTTTTCAATGTTGTAGGTGAACTTGCTCAAGTTCCACTGGAGATGGAACAATACAGCCATTTAATATTCACCAAAATATACAATATGAAACAGAGTTTTAAATGCATCACTGTCAAACATGACTTGAGTCAAACATTTAAAGCAAATTTAGATCCTCGATTCGAGTCATGGCTCAAGTCACTCGGTTTATTTCAATAGGGAAAATTCTTCACAGTTTATTCAATTCTCTCTACTTTTTGAATTTTATTGATTCAAGACAATAATATTACAACACTGTATAAAAATAGTTGGCTCCTTATGACCAAAGCGTAAGCAATCCAGTAGGACTCAATATTTTTTGGGTTGGAAGGTTAATTGGTGAGCCTGCAGTTTTCAAATCCAAGAAATTGCGGATTATGTTCATTTATGTATAGTCAAAATTCGGCCCTATATTTTGTCAAATAATTTTTCTTGCAGGTTTCGATGAGTAATTGTGTTATGGTAGAAACTTGTTGGGATTAGCGAAGGTGTGATGTTTGTGTTAATATTATTATTATTATTATAAATAGTCTTCTTCTGTTATTCTTGCAATAGCTGTTTTTACAATCACCATAGTTGACATTCTTGTGTTTTCTCTTTGTGTCACGCTATCTACCGTTCACTCAGTGGACTTTACTCGTCCTTCTAGCCCTACATTAAAGGAATTTACGATGCACTCACCTGAAGGACGCCCTGGTAACTGTTTTTGTCCCCAAAGTGCTTGCAGTGAGCTTCCACCAGCATGGTGGCCACACTCCTATGAAGGTGGAGGTCTAGTACCAAGGTTTTACTCTGAATGAAAAGAATAGAGACAAATATTGGTCCATGAGTTCAAAAGGCAGCTGACCAAAATCACCGTCTTAAACCCTCTTTTTGCCCAGTTTTTGCTGAATGAAATTTTTTTTGACGAAACGTTACTGTAGATATTTGTGGCAATTTTGTAGCCTACTGTTAAACAGCATCTTGCATCGAAATGTAACAAAATTCATCGCAAAACTGTCATCTTTAAAAATCGCATGTTATTGTCAAAAATGTTTTCGTCGTATGAATGAGACCGAGGGTGAGTGTGTCATTGTTAGCATCAGCACATGCATGCCCTACACAAGTACAATACTATCCATATATAGTTATTACCTCCTCGTCCACCCCCCAGTTGAGTTTTGCCAGAATCAGTCGGGCCAGTTGACTCTGGATGGTGTCCGGACCAAAGTGGAGCAACCAGGAATGAAGCCGGTCAAAGTCTTGAGGGGCCGGCTGCAACAGGTGCAGGGCCAGATGGCTGAATAGGAAAAGGACCATCTGTAGGAAAGGAGAGAGCACTGCAGTCAAAATTAACCAGAAAAACACTAGTTTTAGTGGTTCCGATTTTATTTATTAACCGTACTTAGAAATTTCATTGTGATATGAAAATGTACTTATTGACAGACACAACTGTACCAAGAATGAAGCTCATCAATTACAATTTTGCCTTCACTTTTCTTCCACTTTATATGACATGATATGGTAATGTTTATACATGGCCAGTTGGTAGGTCTTACATTTCCGACGCTATCCATAGTTTGTTCGAGTTCCATGAGGAGATGGCTGAGGGTGAAGGGATGGCAGGCGGTAACCGTGTAGAGAAGCTCCCGACCCGTTTTTGAGAACCCTTCACGCAGGTCCTTGTTCACGTATGTGATCTGGTAGAGCTCCTTCGCAACAAACTGAATGAACCGCTCTTCCTCCACCCCTCTGGACGTGGCCATGTTGGCGAAGGTTGTCAGCAGGTAAATCACTTCCGACATTGGCATTTCAAGGAGCCTTTTACAGAAATTGTTTCTGTTGGTGTGGTCTAGTTGGGAATAACAACAGCTAAATTTTACAATCGTAAAATGATTTTTACAAAGCCACACATTAAAGATTGGACTACTTACACTATCTACAAGCATTCAATTGGTACACAAGGCACGCCGTACACAAGTCCACCTCATTAGTACATCTTCATATTTTGCGGAGATATACTATTTTGAACAGCAGTGTCCATGCAATAATGTAAGCATGCAAAAACTTGTTAGAAATATAATTTTCTGACGTTTATATAGAAGTCATTCAATTATTAAAAGCTTTTAGTAATGAGTATGATATCATCCCACCTTCTCCTTTTTGAGACATCATGTTTACAAGTTAACTTGAGCAATTTAGCAATAAGCCCCACCCTCTCATGAATATTAATTAGATAAAATGTGACTGTCATGTGACAATGTACCACTCATCAAAATACATCACCATACAAAGTATGAAGCAGATCGGACATACCGTTGCGAGGATATTGACATTTTAAGAATTTTAATTTAAGCCCTGCCCCTTCATTTAATATTCATCACATGACCACCAAAAACAATAGGGATCATGTACTCAATATGGTTAAAATATATACCAAGTATGATATCATTCCACCTTCTCCTTCTTGAGATACCATGTTTACAAGCTCCAGCACACATACACACACACACCAACTTGACTGCAAACGTTCCGATGCCAGCCTGCGGCATCAGAACCAAAAAACGAAGGGAGACTGTTCCAAATTGCAGGCTTGGTTGAGGGGCATCCAGAGGAGCTAAGAATAGCTCATGTTTGGTCCCCTAAATACGAATAATACAATACAAGAAGACAGATCACAAAAGGCAGTATCAGTAGTGCCACATGAAATCGGGCTTCTTAGCACACATACATATTAAATACACTAGCCACTGACAACCAACACAATGATTGAAACACAAAAACGGAGGGTTTTACCTGCCAACCACCATTCGTAGTCTGCAGACTTGGCTTCGTCTTTGACGTGGGTTTTATCAGCCCACCCCATGAAGCTGCTGTGAAGGTACCAGTAGAGACGCCACATCATCTCTCCAGACAGACAAGTGTAGGGCATATCGGCTAGGAACTGCCATGTGCCTAGTCTAACAGGGCAATAAATGAGTACAATAAACGAGCAATGAAATTTGAAACGAGCATAGAAGAGTGATCGATTTTACCAAGTGATAATGTGCAAAGGCAGGGCTGAAAATTGTCATAAACTTTTTATCAAATGGAATTTATTCTTGAAAATGTTTAATTGAAGGACAATTTTTAATACTCATCATTACTCTAGACATGAATCGTGCATGAATATAATAAGTTTTACCCACTTTATCAAAACGTTTCACATTACACCTAACATTTTTTTTTTGACATCTTGGCCAAAAAAATAACCTACTGTACCTACAGTAATGTTAGTGAGTATACTGTATTATACAGTCGGTCATGGTAGTTCAAGAAGTAGGAACATAGCAGGAAAAAATACTGACCTTTGACCTATTAGTCATGAATAATTATTGTCCCAACTGATGGAACTCAAGGATGGAAGTCTCTATGTTTCAAAAACCTTTTGGTGTAAGATTTTAACCCTGAATTTCATGTTGGCATTTATATTACAGAAATGGCAGAAATATTGCATAGGTGAGAATATTTTAGGTATCATAAGACTGTTAATAATTAATAAATTTGTAAGCAGGAAAATTATAATTACTTAAAGTATATTCGATATTCTTTGTTAATGAATAAAGATGTCATTATCAAAGAATAAACAGGTGGCATGCTGTATATAACAAGAAGCAATAGAACAACAATACTGATTAGGGCAGGGGGAGAAATTTCATAAATGTAAGGTTACCGTGGAGATGACATGATGCACTGAACAGCCCTGAAGAAGAGCTCATCCATCTCCACTTGTAGTCGAGCAAAGGACAGCTGTTCCATATGCATAGAATTCAAGGGCCCGTAGCCCTCGAGAATATCCTCGGAGCTGGAGCGAAGCTGGGTCCACTGGGCCGAAACATACTGTACGGTGTGTCTGTCCAACAGATATGATTGGAAGCAATTTGGAATACGTGGCTTGTACGTTAATCACTTTACATGTGGAAGATGGTGTAACTACACTTATCTTTTTTTACTAAAAAGTAATTCACACTAATTTTTTTTTATGTGGGGGTAGGGATGCATATCACGAGATTGAAACATGAATGATTGATATACTTGGTTACCAAGATTTGAAAGATATGGATACTGTAGACAAACCACAGAACTAGAACACGGAGAATGACGTCAAGCAAAGGAAACTGAAGCACCAATAACAATAGGTTGAAACGGCAAGAACCGTTTACGCGTAATACAAATACTGTGATAAATGCAGAACTTCAATAACTTAAAGAGATTTGTTATAAAATAGTTGTTCCTTGTTGGAGGTTATCACATTTACCAAACAGAGCAATATTGGAAAAACTTTGATTGAATATGTTTGTTTTTCTTTGGGAAAACTATGAAATTATACACGTTTACTAACGTTAAGAATGAACATAAATCACCAGCCTTAGCTGTATTTTGTCGTATAAGCAAGAGCGCCCTCGCATTTAGCTTGCTTCAATCAATTAAGTGTGTGGACAATAACACTGTCGGCATTCTCCATGTTCTATTTCTGTGAGACAAACTCATCAGCTATGTATTTCAAAAATATGTCTGACGATATTTTATAGGATGATTTATTTCAAACAACAAATTACATTGACATTATAATAAACAAATAAAAAATGTTGACTGGTGCATTGATTACTGTAACATTTCAGCTAATGGCAAACACAAGTGATTACCAATGAAAAATAAATTGCCAATTAACAACCATTGCCAATTAACAACCATGCCACATTCTTATTTTATATTTGATGCTCATGTGCATGGGTCATCATTTGAGAATTTTACCTCCAGTTATTTAGACCCAGTCACTATTCATGAATATTTAAGAGATGAAATTTTATTGTCATATTGAAATGTAACTATCATCATCCAGCACAACTATATACCACAAATGAATTTTGTTGGACATGTGATTGCAAAAATGATTCACATTCTGAAGCATATTTAGTACTTTAGGCCCCACCCACTCATTAATATTCATAATGTTGCCCAACCTATACTTCATAGGACATAGATACCTATCAAATATTACAATGCTGTGACATGGTTGGATATATAGGTATATTCATATTCATCAGGTATATTCATCAGGGAGTCATCCAAATAATGGGTGTCCTTATTTCATGCCTTCTGTCAATCTGAGCACTTACTTGGTGGGGAAGTAGACTGAGTGTGCAACCAATATTACATAGGAGGTACTGGATCATCTTTAAGAGTTCTTTATGAGAACAGACGTCTGTTTGGACCCTTAATCCTTACCTGATCAGTCTGCCGATTCTCTTGACAAACTGTCGGTAACGAGACCGGTTGTAGGTCTTGAGGCCCTCGTGAAAGATCTTGAGGATGCTGGTAGAGAAGGCTATCAGCCTCATGATGTGTTTCGCATCTACCCGCTGAGACATGTCCGACCCTGAAAATGCCAAAATTAAAAAACATTATTAGTTTGGTATGATGTACATTTCAATGAAGGAATTTATTTCAAATTCCTGTTTTCTAAAATCTACTGAAATCAAATGACATGGAACCCAAATAATAAAACCAAAACATCTCAGACTTTTAAAAAGGATAGTCCAGTGAAAAACCAAAACTTTCCGATAAATAAGAGGAATAAATACACTCAATGATGAAAGTCCCATTATAATAGTATTATTTTTTTAAATAATTGTTTAGTTTTCATAAAGCATCTGGCAACTTTTTTATTCCAGTTCACTCTTTGTTATTCTTTGCATGTTTTTTATGATACCAATTTGAAATGGTATCCCAAAATTTGTAATACTTGTATTGTAATTGTATTGTATTGTAAATGTCATTCAGTTGTCATTCAAAAATTGTATTTCTATAGATACATACGTTTGAAGAAAAAAATCACTGATTAAATTATGAAGCTAAACAAAAGCTTTGGGATGATTATGGACTATTCTTTTTATGTTTAAAGCGTTAGGCAAAGCATCCTGAGGTTTGCTGTTAAATAGAATAAATTTCTGCTTTGTAAGAGAATTGTTTGAAGTGAAACAATAATGTATTTTTTTAATTTTCTTCCTTTTTTTAGCTATAGAAATACATGCTTGATTAAAAACTCAATTTAATTTTTAATTTTGTTTTTTTTAAATATGCAATGCAATTTGCATATTTTTTTAAATTATGCAACTATTTGTTGTTGTGTGGCACCTTATTCATCTCCTTTAAATATTTGGAAGGAAACCAGATACATGCATACTGAATTGTATTTCTGTTTATTTTTGCTGCCGTACACAGTATAAAAGCAGAAGCTTGCGAAAGTTAAACAGCAGTTTCACATGCATCAAAACATTGCTAGTCAATCATTTGTCACTGCCCTTTTCTAAGTTTTTAATAGCAGTGAAACATCTGTGTTTGTTTAGGCTAGGTCATTTTAATCAGGTTAGGTCATATTAATTCTTCAAACATGTATTCCCCTAAACTTATTCCGTCCCTAATACAATTAAGCATTTCTGACTGAACCAGCCTAAAATCGGAGTCACAGACGACGCCCAGTATATCGTCTGTGTCCCCCCAATTGCCAGATTTTTCTCTCTGCAACTACTTCCTCACATGGACCTTTGCCCAAAAGGAATTTTGTTCTGTAATTATTAAATTTATTTATTTATTAAATTTGAACTGTAAATTGACGATCCTGACAACCGTTTTGGACTACTTAGTTTGTAATTAAATGTCATGTTATCCACGAAACAACTTGTTCTCCAATTGAAAAGACTGACCATGCATGGAAGATATCTCTTATTTACTTTTTGACAGGAAGAGTCCAGCGAGATTTGCTCATCTGCTCAGGCAGAAGCAGCAAGTTATGTTAAAAGTGAAAGACACCCAAACATGAATACTAGGACTACTTCCTGTTTATGTTGTAATTCAATGTCATGTTATCTCTCACACAATCAAAATTAAGAAATATCTCATTCTTTAGTTCTCTAGTAATATCTTAAATCATAAAATTGCATACTTATCACTTTAGTTATTACATAATTAATAATTAAGCAACAGTTGCATTCTATTTAGAATAAAGAAATTAAAGAGAAAATAGTTATACTACTTTCAATATCATTGTGAAATTAGAGGCTTGTGCATGGTTGAAATTAAAAACATAGGAAAAACAAAATTTGTATAAAAAAAAAACCTCAGCAAACGATAAAAGCCATTACAATTTTTACCACATAATCCTTAAAATGTTTTGTTTTTATATGTAAAAAAATACTTTTTATAAATAGAGTTACCCCCCCCCCCCCAAAAAAAAATTAGCAATTTAACAGTTTTGCATTTACTACTTATATACATGAGTGGAGATCAAATCTAGGTCACAATCGGCCTTACTTATAATTTTTAATGAAGTGTGTGAATGAACACAAAACAAAAGTGAAAGAAAGATTCAGTTGAATTGGGATATTGTGTTTGATTACTATAAAGTCAAACAGGAACATGCTTGGCACACACAAACCTGCAAAACTAATATGAAAAAATACACACAACAAATTCTTCTTCCGAGGACCTGAAATTCTTTTGTTCAAGTCCTCGGACCTGCTGCAAATCTTGTCCACACACACACACACATGCTAAAGCAAGGAACAAATAACAAGTACAGAAGTTTAGCAAATGATACTGTACGCACACAGTTCACATCACAAACATGTATCTACAGCTGCACTCGCTGACAGTGCTGGAGGACTCGAGACCGGTCTCGGACTCGAGACCGGTCTCGAGTCACGCTTTGCCGGACTCGAGAAGCAATGACTCGGTCTCGGACAGTCCGGACTCGTGACTCGGCTCGATAATCGCACGAGACCGGCTC